>JAWZYV010014107.1:0-101933 GCA_038373885.1 Cheiracanthium punctorium
GCACCCCCGAAATTTTCTTTTAATGTCAATAAATCTTAATTGGATGTCAATAAATCAAGCATTTTGGTGAGAGAGTCTACCTTTTTCCCCTTTCGAGCACCCCCCGAAATTTTTTTCTCGCTACGACCCCTATCTATACGTCCGTGCACTAAGCTGTGCCACGTAGGTGCGCGTGCCACGCTTTGGCGGCTCTAACCTTGTGCTAAGGAGTCGTGGTAACCCAGTGGTCAAGGCGTTGGACTCGTAACCGGAAGGTTGCGGGTTCGATTCCGACTTACTGCTAAAGAGTACCGCGTACGTGCACGTTAAATTTGTGGTTCCGAAAGTCCTCTCGGCCGTCGCAAAAAATAAAGTCAGCTCTCGCAAAAAATAACGATTTTCAGTTTTTGGTTCAGATTCGAATGAATAATTTTATATTATTCTTGTTTGTACAAAAATATAATTATATCATAAACAAAAAAAAATATGTAATTTATCAAAATGTAAAGATTTTATTCTTTTTTTAATTGGTAAGTTGGCTACAGTATATTGGTTACAGAATGCAGTATTGATAAGCAGCAACAAAATGTCTGAAGATATATCGAACCCAAATAAACAGATTTTTTTTTTTTGTTTGTTTGTTTGTTAAATTCTGGTTTTCGTTTCGACCAAAATAACGTTTTTTTTTGTTTTGCTTCCGGTTCAGTTCCGGTTCGAGGCCCTGATAGTATTCCAGTTTTGAAGCCCCCGGATGTTCTTTTTTTGCCTATAGGCCCACTAGGCTTTTTTGCTTATGTATATGTTTTTAAGGTATCCGCGCACGTTCGGGACAATTAAAAAAAAAAAAAAAACAACTTACAATGCAGATTTTTTAATAATTTTCAGAAAAAAAGTTGTAAAATACAATAAGAAAATTACTTAAAAATATTTACAACTGTCCCACATTTGGAGAAATTGGGGCTTTTTAAAGTAAATTTTCACTAAAATTTATCAAATCGGCTAACACTGTACACATTATTGTACTAAATGAATCTTAATTCTTTTTTTACAATGAGGTATATATGACGTTGACGTTTGAAATGACGTAAAAACTGAGAGAAATTTCAACAGGAAAATAAAATATAGTCTATTACGTGACTGAATGTGCATATTTTTCTAAATTTACGGCCTATTGCCAACAACAACAACAAAAAAAAAACTTACAATGTAGATTTTTTAAATAATTTTCAGAAAAAAAATTGTAAAATACAATAAGAAAATTACTTTAAAAATATTTACAACTGTCCCACATTTGGAGAAATTGGAGCTTTTTAAAGTAAATTTTCACTAAAGTTTATCAAATCGGCTAACACTGTACACATTGTTGTACTAAATGAATCTTAATTCTTTTTTACAATGAGGGTATATATGACGTTGACGTTTGAAATGACGTAAAAACTGAGAGAAATTTCAACAGGAAAATAAAATAATAGTCTATTACGTGACTGAATGTGCATATTTTTCCAAATTTACGGCCTATTGCACAACAACAACAACAAAAAAAAAAACTTACAATGTAGATTTTTTAAATAATTTTCAGAAAAAAATTGTAAAATACAAAAAAAAAAAAATTACTTTAAAAATATTTATAACTGTCCCCACATTTGGAGAAATTGGGCTTTTTAAAGTAAATTTTCACTAAAATTTATCAAATCGGCTAACACTGTATCACATTATTGTACTAAATGAATCTTAATTCTTTTTTTACAATGAGGTATATATGACGTTGACGTTTGAAAGACGTAAAAACTGAGAGAAATTTCAACAGAAAATAAAATATAGTCTATTACGTGACTGAATGCGCATATTTTTCCAAATTTACGGCCTATTGCCAACAACAACCACAACAAAAAAAAAACCCGTTAAAATAGAAGAAAATTCTTGTGCGATGGCAAATATCTTATGTCATTACATAGCCAATAATATGTTAAACATGCACTGAAGTTTTCATTAAGAAATCTTTATTAATATCGAAGTTATGATGTTAATGAGTGAAAAGAAAATGCTAAAAACGAAATTCTGAGAAAAATGCTTTTAAAGTTATGTAATTTTAGTTCACAGCGGATGATGTTATTTTTAAATGGCTATAACTTCCCTTCCAAAAGCCATAGGATAAAAAGGAAAACGGTTTTAGAAACAGGGATGTCTAGGGCACAAGATTTGCGATTAATTTTATTTTTTGGCCAAAACTCTGACGTTTCTGGGTAGGCGGATACCTTAAGGCCCACAGATTTTTGCTATAGGCCCGGACCATATGGGCCTATTCGGTAATCAGGGCCTGCTTATAGGTGCTCTCTTCTATGGGCGTCTTTTCCTCTGTTCCAACCGAGAACACAGGAAAACAATGATGAATATTCATTCACTAGAAGTCAAACCCCCTTGTGGAGGCCATTACAACGGGCGCTAGAAAGAAACATTTGACGAAAGCATGTCTACAATTAATATAGTTAATCATCGTCCACCTAAAATAAATAACTTCATGTTCAATTTTTATTACAGGCCCAAATCGAATTTCATGCTCTTCGGGAAACGTGCGGAAAACTCTTCGCATTCGAATGATTTCGTTTTGTGCAAACATCCCCTCTTATATCAATGCTTCATGCATACTATGAAATTTTCTTGAAAAAATATAAACTAGCGTCATTTGGTAGAACTATTTTAAACGAATTGGAATTTAACTTTCCCTTCAAAGCCTGATGACCGTGACTGCGATATTACATCATGCCACTTGCTTGCAACAGCTAATTTTAAACCCGCAAATGATTTTTTTTTTCTCTCGGAAATAAAATGGAGCTGAAAATCGCAAAAAAATCGCTTCAAATTAGGGAACGGGTGGATTTTCAGATTTTTAAAGTAGCGCAGATTACTTTTATATATATCTTATACATAATTATAATATATGAAAATTTTCAAGCGGATCGTACAAACGGTACAGATGTTATTACACTTTTCGTGCTTAACTTTTTAATCTTCTTGGAGTAATGGCTGTAAAAGTTTTATCTTGGAGTGGCCGCCCGGCATTGTTAGAGTCAGTGAGCCAGGGATGATCGTAACTACATAGTAGGATGCGTTGCTCTAAGAAACACCTTCTCGGTTAACCCTTTAGTGCGTAGTTTTGCATTATGCAAAGCTGCCTATCCACTGCAGCCTTTCAAAATGTATTTGAGTGAAAGAACCGGAGTTTTGAACCGGAATTGAACCCGAAACCGTTAAAAACCGTTATTTTGGTCAGAACAAAAACCGGAGCTGAACCAAAAAAAAAAAAAAAACGGTTTATTTCGGTTCGAGATATCTTCAGTCATTTTGTTACTGTAACCAGCTTATCAATAATGTATACAGTGACCAACTTACCAATTCAAAAAGAAATAAAATCTTTTAAATTTTGATAGAATTACTTTTTTTTGTTTATGATATAATTACATTTTTGTACAAATAAGAATACAGTGAAACCTCTCCGAGCGGCCACCCCTGTATAGCGGTCACCCCTCTAAACGGCCAATTTTTCATGGCACGGATTTTTCGGCTCCTGGACCTAATGTTAAAATAACCTCTATCAGCGGCCACCCAACCCCCCTCTAAACGGCCACCAGGACCATATAAGACCCAGGAATAACTTGCTAAGTCCATTGGAGCAAATATGCCATTCACGTCCGTGTTCACTCCAGTTTCATTTTATGAGTGGGTCAGTGATCTGAGTTGCAAATCGGAAGGAAAGTTAGCTGAATTATTTAACTGTGTAAAAACGCAAATCAACGAAGTCATTAAAGAAACGGATTTTATTTTGAAGGAATGCGTAGGCTTCAAATTTCGGGGTGTTAAACGGAATTAGATCTGCTTTATAAAGTAAAAAACGAACTTAAAAAAATCTGGAGTGACTCCACTCGACTTTCCGAACACTTACGATTAAGATCATTACCAAGAATTTAAATAAATTTTAATCGATGAATAATTCAAACATATATACCAAATGGAAGCTCAATCGAATGGACTGTTTAAACGCTAGCGCACTTTCAAGAATGTCTCCCCATAGGCCATAATGTAAAAGAAATCTTTGTCGTAGCCCTGTAGAAAAACTGTAAGTCCTACACACACCAAAATCAATATCGGTCTTATGATGGTGGTTTATAATATGTATACTCAATTTGAGCTCAATCGAATGTACCGTTTAAACGCTAGCGCACTTTCAAGAATGTCTCCCCATAGGCAATAATGTAAAAGAAATCTTTGTCGTAGCCCTGTAGAAAAACTAAAAGTCCTATACACATCAAATTCAATATCGGTCTTAGGATGGTGATTTATAACATGTATACTCAATTTGAGCTCAATCGAATGTACCGTTTAAACGCTAGCGCACTTTCAAGAATTTTCCCCCATAGACCATAATGTAAAAGAAATCTTGGTCGCAGCCCTGTAGAAAAACTATAAGTCCTATACACACCCAAATCAATACCGGTCTTGCGACGGTAGTTTATAACATATATACCCAATTTGAGCACAATCGAATGCCCCGTTCAGGAGCTATCGTGTTCACTCACATACACACAAACACACATACACACACACACATACACACATACATACATACATCTCGTAAAAATAGCATAAATCAATTCAGAAGACCTCAAAACGTGTCAATACACCAAAATCTCGAATTCGAATTTTTTCATGATTACAATACTTTCCTTACATGGTACATGTTCGGAAAGTAAAAATGGTTGTTTCAGAGAAAAGTAAGAACTTAAAACAGGCACAAATTGTATCTTTTTTCAAAAAATGTAAGAAAACATTCAATAAAGTGCTAATTTCTCTTTAGATAAGTTTTAAATTTCATCTTAAAAGGAATATGTGTCAGACCTGCTTATATTACGCATTATAAGCAGTTATCTAATAGTAAATATAACCTTTCAGCGCGGCCACCCCCTCTGAGCGGCCAAATATTCTCGGTACGGTGGGATGGCCGCTCAGAGAGGTTTCACTGTATTTATTTTTAGTTGAATTGAAACGAAAACCGGAACGAAGAAAATTACGGTTCGAAGCCTTGAGTTAAAGTCAATTTTCCTACGTCGGTTTGATTATAAAGTGTTGTTCTTTATAAAAAAAGTACATTATGTAGAATATAATAACAACTTCTAATATTTATTATGACCTGCAAGCTTTTTTCAGAAATTAATCAGTTATTCACAAAATTAATATAGGATATTTCTCTCATACATGAATACTTTTTTGAGTGGATGCACTAAATATTGATAATTCTAGAAAAATACGCGCATTAAAGGGTTAAGCACGTCGGATTTGTTCGACATTGGTTCTTCATTTGTCGTCCAGTTTAGCCGAACGCTTTTGCTTGTTTGGTCGCCGTTGCTGGCTCGTCATTTTTTCGGTCGTGCAATTCAGGTGAGAGATTTTACTGGATTCGTTCGACATCGGTTCTTCATTTGTTGGATCGTCCAGTTTAGCCGACCGCTTTTGCTTGTTTGGTCGCCGTTGGCCCGTCATTTTTTCGGTCGTGCAATTCAGCTGACAGATTTGACTGGATTCGTTCGACATTGGTTCTTCTTTTGCTGGATCGTGCAGTTTAGCCGACCGCTTTTTGCTTGTTTGGTCGCCGTTGGCCCGTCATTTTTTCGGTCGTGCAATTCAGCTGACAGATTTGACTGGATTCGTTCGACATTGGTTCTTCTTTTGTTGGATCGTGCAGTTTAGACGACCGCTTTTTGCTTGTTTGGTCGCCGTTGGCCCGTCATTTGCTCGGTCATGCAGTTCAGGTGACAGATTTTACTGGATTCGTTCGACATCGGTTCTTCATTTCTATGGTCGTCCAGTTTAGACGACCGCTTTTGCTTGTTCGGTCGCTGTTTGCTCGTCATTTGTTGGGTCGTCCACTTCAACCGACACGATTTTGCTTGATTTGGTCGCCATCGATGACTGTACAGCGAGTTCCGACCCATGCCCGGATCCACCACCCAACCACGCTGTGGACACAGGTCTGTTGTAAAACGGCATGAAAGCAGCGGCCATATTCTGGATAATGATCCAACCTGCAAAGAGAAAGGAAAGAGTTAAGTTCTGCGTTACAACCAACTGCACAAATAAATAATCGTGTGCATAATTCGTTTTACGAAGTGTTGCACTGTTAAAAGTTGATTCATACGTCGTAAAAAAAAACTGAAGGTTTGCTTCAAAATGGAGATAGCACCATCTTACGGGAGTATGGAAGTTGCACGTGCTATCTTGCAATACAAAAGAAAAAAAATCGTTCAAAAGGAAACGTGTATTTAAAAGATGAAATAATTAAAACTTGGTAGACACGTAAAAGGTACTTATTAGTCCGTACGCGCTTCACACACTGAGTGGTGGGTGTCTGCTGAAAAAGGTTGAAAGTTATTTGGCCGAAAAGTACGCTGATGAATTTAATTAACCCATTTTTGCCTAGCGTCCCTTTTTGGGACGGCATTTTCGCTATTAGTCGAAAACGTTATTTATTTTTCCTAGCCTTTATTCATGAGTATTGAGCCTCAACTTTACAAAATATTTTAACATGACCAAGCAGGATGTTGATATTTCTATTTTTATGCATAATGATTTTAAAAGAAATCATCGTGCCCATGCAGTTGACATCGAATTTTATACGTTATCAATAAAAATCGAAGAAAGTCGCAAAAATATCCAGGCACAAATGGGTTAACGAGCAGACCCATCAGAACTCGTTTCGCATCGAACCGATCTGGTAGTCCTCAGACGTAACCTTCGCAACCAAGGCCTGCTGGCTCAAATAGTGAGTCATCCTATGTAGGCCGAATTTAGACGCAAAATTAAAAGTTGTATAGCAATATTAGGATTGTGGTTGCTTATCATCAGTTTATAAAATGTATTCTTTCTTACATTTATCTTGATTTATTATTGATTACGGGTAAATAGACTAAATTAGAAATTGGGTTGCAGCTCCAATGTTTAAACTGATATATATTTTAATAAGTTTGTTCTGAGATATGTTTTTAAGCACTGATAAATTTGATAAATTGACGATGAGCAACCAGAATTTTAATTTTATTTTACAAATTTTCATTTTATACCTAAATCGGCCTACTTAGGATGACGTATTCCTTAAGCCAGCAGGCCTTAGTTGCGAAGGTCACGCCTCAGATCGACACATCTTGGGCCTTCTACCGTGTATTGCTTACATGCTAATTTCAGACTATTTTAATTTCATTCCGTTGTTCTGGGAAATAATGAAAATGTGTCCAATGCCATTACACGGGTAAATCTTAGAATAATCGTTATTTTAATAGAATGTAATACCGACTCCCGTATTTTAAGAGTCGCAGGGCTTTGCAGTACGCTACTGAGTATGAACATGGGATCGATAGACTATTGGAGCTCTTCTTTTTGCTAGAAATGAAGCCCTGCTGGTAAGTACCTTTTATGTCTATTATTTTACAGAGATTTAATTATTTTCATCCTTCGTTTGGTAAGATGCAAAAGGATGCAACTCCTAGCGTTAGTTCTTGTGTTACTCGAGTGATGAAGCTGCCTGTCTCAAAGGTTTCTATTAAAATCAGTGGTGTAGTCGAAGAAGATATTGGTCCCCCTACTATTTCATTTCGGCCCCTACGTGCCCCCGCTTTTTATCCTGAGGGGGGGCAGGGCCCAATTAACCTTTGAAGTGAGGAGAGGCTCAGCCTCATTTCGGGCCCCTACCCCTACCCTTTTTGTTTGATGAAAAGTAAAGTTTTAATGATTTTCTTTGATAAAAATATTTTATTCGTTAAAATGAAATTTCATTGATTTAATGAGTTCTAATGATTTCGTTTGATAAAAATATTTTATTTATTAATCTCAAATTTTCCTTTGATAAAAATATTTTATTCAATAAAATGAAATTTCATTGATTTAATTAGTTCTAATGATTTCGTTTGATAAAAATATTTTATTTATTAATCTCAAATTTTCCTTTGATAAAAATATTTTATTCGTTAAAATGAAATTTCATTGATTTAATGAGTTCTAATGATTTCGTTTGATAAAAATATTTTATTTATTAATCTCAAATTTTCCTTTGATAAAAATATTTTATTTGTTAAAATGAAATTTCATTGATTTAATTAGTTGTAGTGATTTCCTTTGATAAAAATATTTTATTCATTAATCTTTATAATAGCTTAGTTCATTGTATTGAGAATTCACAGTATTTTTAAAATTACTTTCAAAAGTAAACTAAAAGCATGACCTTACTGGAACATTAAACTTTATTTTTGAGTCTTATTTTCATTAGACATTTCTTTTTTCAGAATCTTTGTTTGTCGATGACATCACAAAAATCACAACATGGCAGATCAGAATTAATTTTGACATTTGGAGGGTGTTTACGACAATGTTAAACGGTGGTAGAAGACACGAAACATATTGAAAGTCCGCCCCTTTCTGCCGATCCAATGTTCCCCCATAACAGAAAAAACCCTCAACTGGAGCAGATATCCCCAAAGCCATCGCGAACTGAAACAAGTTAGAAATGTTGCGACATGAAGTATCAAGACGTCTGAAAAATCTTGAAAATGGCTTTTCCACTTCTCTTCATTACAAATCTTTACAATAACTTAAAAGACCATTTAGAAAAACAAAATTTTGAATTCTTATCGCCGGGGGGAAGTTAATTTTCTAGGTTTTTCAAAAACTCATCCAAGAAACTTAAATTCCGTTTTGTTCGTGACCAGTACATCGACCTAAAAGTCAAATGGGAACTTTTGGACTGCTGGAATAAACTTTAAGAATCGCTTAGAATCTCGTTTGTAAACACTTCAGTAGTGAAAACGTATCCTTAAAAATAGAATAGATCATAATCTTCCCGAACGCACCCTTGGTTAACCCTTTGAGGCGCAACCCTTTCCCAATGCTGAAAAAAGGGCAGCCGTAGCCATCGCTCGGCTTAACGACCAGCAAGAGGGCGGACGATCGAAACGTTCATCGCGTGCCACAGATCTAGAGACCCTTTTTTGACGACAGCTCTCTGTGCAGCTGGCTGTGTTGATGTTTCATATAAACATATGAAACATCAACATTATGAAATAAGCTTTATTAAAAATGAAGACTTAAAAAAATGCAACTAAAAGTCTGACTTTTTCATAATATTAATCATCATAATCGGACAATTTCTATTTATGGGTGCCCCATTCTCGCTGGGTAGCCACCTAAAAAACTTCAGTGGATCCGGCCACTGACCGCGTCATCACTTAAAAACCTAGCAGCCATCCTAGTGACCATTTCTTTTTGCAGAAATCTTTAATCTGCTGCGATACTTTTTTATATGGAGTGACAGAATTAAAAAATGAAGATTTTGACTATTTGTAACATGTAAATTCGTAACTGAAAAAAAAAAAAAAAGAAAAATGAGGCATTTACTTTAATTACAAAACTTGCTTAACTTGCTAAACTTGCAAAAACTTTTAATTACTTGCATTTACAAAAAACATAGTCAAAAGAAAAAAAAGTCATAGTCAAAAGAAAAAAAAAAACAAAAAACCTTAAACTAAATTCACATAGTGTAATAATTTAGGGGCCCTCAATCCGGGGCCTAGGACATAAGCCCCTCCAGTGGCGGATTAATGCAAGTTTGTCGGTGGGGGGGGCGGTTAGTTAGAAGATTGACATATACCTCCATTTTATGGAAATAAAATAGGATCTTTTACAATAATTTCTTTTGTCTCAGGGGGGGGCGGTCGCCCCCCCTTTAATCTGCTCTTGGGCCCCTTCTGATCCTACGATAATCAGGGCCTGGGCCCGGGAAGGACCAGGAACTCAAGGCTCGTGAGGCTGGTCCTCACTGAAGCACTTTCTCACTCCTAACTTCTAACACTTCCGCTGTGCTCAATCACACTGACAAAAAAGAAAACAAAATTCTACTTCCAACACGCAGCTCACGAGCTTTTTTTCTCTTTTCTTTATGTAATTCCACTACGCTAACGTAAACCCCTTTTCCTCGTTTCTAGAGTGCAGAAAACGTTCCTTCAAGGTCAACAACTTACAGAGCCCTGTTTGCGATCGTCGTCTTGCCTTCGGAAATATGTCCAAGGAACGAAGTGTTGTTGTTATAGTGTTGGGTAATTCGCGCCAGAAAAATGAATAGTGAGAGAGGCACTTCAATCAGTTTTGAATAGGTTCAAAGAGGGACTTCAAATAACGAGCCTACCAGTGGCGGATCCACTGGGGGGGCTCTGGGGCCCCAGAGCTAGAAATACACTATGGATTAAAGAAGTTTTTAAAAAATTGTAAATTTTCACATGAACTGAAATTTAAAAAAGTAGCACTGTATACAGTGGCGGATCCACGAGGGGGGGGGCCTCTGGGGCTCGAGCCCCCACCCAGAGCTAGAAATACACCATGGATTAAAGAAGTTTTTAAAAAATTGTAAATTTTCACATGAACTGAAATTTAAAAAAGTAGCACTGTGTATTAGAGATGAGACGGGCTCAGCCGGAGCCCGAAAGCCCGAGCCCGGGCCCGAACCGGGCTCGGGCTCTGTGATTCACAACTGCGTTCGGGCTCGTGAAAAATTTCTTCTTTATTGAACATACTCCTTGAAACAGATTTTAAAAAGTCATTCATGAGGAATATAAAGTACTTATAAAAAAATAGGGGCACCTACGGGCGCACTAGCGGGATTCAGGGGAGGGGCTACGGGGCTTCAGCCCCCCCCCAAAAAAGGGGTTGCTAAAGGGTAACATTCTGCTTCTTTATGCACTTTGAATATGTTAAGTGATCTTTTTTAACCCATTTATGCCTAGCGTCCCTTTTTTGGGACGGCATTTTCGCTAGTAGTCGAAAACGTTATTTATTTTTCCTAGCCTTTATTCATGAGTATTGAGCCTCAACTCTACAAAATATTTAACATGACCCAGTAGTATGTTGATATTTCAATTTTTATGCATAATGATTTTAAAAGAAATCATCCCTTGTTCAAGAAGTTGACATCAGAAATTTATCTATTATTTCTGTTATCAATAAAAATCGAAGAAAAGTCGCAAAAATATCCAGGCACAAATGGGTTAATCACTTAGCCCCTCCCAAAAGTTTTTACATTGGTTAAGACTAAAATTTTGCTTTATTGCAAATTTTGTTTGGGTGAAATAAGCGTTTTTCAAACTTTAGCCCCTCCCAAAAGAGAATTTCTGGATCCGCCACTGGGCACGGGCGCCTAGAATGTGCGTGAAGCTCTTTGGGTATTTCAGAACGGCGGCTTATATTACTTAGTTTGTCATGAGATCCGACATTATTTGATGAACATGGATATAAAGAATTAGAAAGTGCATTGAGAGTTTGCAACTATATTTGTCTTTAATTTGCATAAACGGCAAAATTTATTGTATTCTATCAATGAAGTAATTGAATTTTTTTTTTTCTTTAGCTGAAATTTCGGGCTCGGGCGGGCTCGGGCTCCGGTTTAAATAATATTGCTCGGGCTCGGGCTTCAAAAAATGAGCCCGAACTCATCTCTACTGTGTATACAGTTGACTCTCTGTTTAACAACGATCTCTTTCTAAAGACGATATTTCAAAGTCCCAGCAACTCCAACGTAAAAAAATTCTATTCAAAGACGAGGTCGTTTCTGTTTAACAACGATTTTTTTTTTTCATCTTACGCTAGAGGAACAAGGGAACATTTTTTTAAGAGTGGGGAAAAAAGTGTCAGGGAATGTCAAAAGTGCAATTCGCAAGACAATCTCAACTACCTTAGTGTATTCTCAAAGGTATTTTAGAAGCAAAGATAAAATTCTTGAAGCAGCGTAAAAATTTAGTTTGGGAACCAAATCCAAACGGCCGAAAAGTCAATGTGGCCGATTGGAAGAGTTTGCCAAGGCACTTCTGTATGCAAATGGTTGCATGAAGCAAGAGCATCCAACATTCTAATTTCTGGGCCCCACCATGGCCGAGTTGATAAGACACTCGATCTAACTAGCTGGAGTTTTTCCAGATGGTTTTCTCCAGATTTAACGTGAATACGCGTCAGAATCTCTGAAAAAATCCTCCGACCAAGGCAACCGCCCCAGAATGCAGATGCCTCTAGTATAGGCTTGCCACACAACATCACATATCACATAACTCCAATTTCTGGAGGCCCGACGAGTGGCTGAGCGCATAGCGCTCGCAACTGGGAGAAGAAAAGTGCCTGGTTCAAACTCAGGGCGCGTCCGTCAATCTAGCTGTTCGGAGTCTTATGCAGTTTTCTCCGAAACTTCTCATAAATACGGATTAAGACCCCTTAACCCCCCCCCCCCCACGTAGAGCACCCCGTACTCGGCCTAGATCCCTCATGTAGATAATTGTTCGTGTTACCAAAATAAAATAAAATCAAGCAATTACTGCAGTGCTGTTATTCTGGCAGAAAAATTTGGAATGCAAAATTTTCAGGCTTCGGCTGGTTAGCTAGAAAAATTTATAAAATGGAAGCTGACGCATTTCACATTTGAGAAAATCTATGGAAGAAAGAATAACGGGAAGACGAAAAATGAAACAACTGACTCATTTTGATTTTCATGAAACCTAATTTTACTGTATTGCTTGTTTTTACTAGCTTTTTTTAAGGTAACTTAAAATAATTTTTTGTGGATAATAAAATAATATAATGATAATAGGAGTAACATCTTTAAACACGCCAATATAGCAAGAAATATATTCACAGTCCTAAGAATGTAAAGTGTAAAGGGTTCGTTTTCGCGCTGTAGGATTACGGCCAATTATCTGCACATGGAATCTAAGCCGATGGGTGGGGTGCACTCCGTGGGGGTCTTCCTAAGGGGCCTAACCCTATTTACTCTAAGTTTCGGAGAAAAGCACGGAAAACTCCGAACAGTTAGGTCGGCGGACGCGAACTGGTTTTGAACCAGGCACCTTCCAAAGTGTAAAGGGAAATGTTATTCTTGTGTGTAGCATTAAACGGCTATGGGAAGGTGTAGTCGTGTGCCGGAGGACGCGAGGCTGTTTGAGACCCATTCTCGGGGTTGGGCCATTCCCAGAGTCCCGAGGCGGCTCGGGACTCTGGCTTAGGGCTGTTATTGTGGGATTCTGGCCGGTCTTCACTGGCCGGCAAAGCCCTGGAGCGAGCTGTGAAAATCCTTGGACCGCTATATGACTGTCAGTGGAAGAATCGGTAGAACTGCGGTTACATTATTTTATTGGGTGATTCGATACATCTTTCCTTGGCAGTTGCTGACACGCGAAAAAGTCGCTGCTGGGCTGCATCAGCCCCTTTTATTAACTTTTGCGGTCGTGTCACATGATCCATGCAAGTTGCAATTATTGGCAGATCCCAAAATCTGGGCAACGGTTTTTCAAGGTTTGTTATGGCTTTTAAGACGCCAGATTGACTGGACGCGGGGACCGTCTACAAAATTACTAAGGAATTGCAAGGGACCGTGTAGTAATTGCAGCTTTTGAAAGCAGATTCCTTTGTTACAACTGAATTAAAACTGTGTAGTTCTAGAAATGTGGGATTTTAGCGGGCTTCTGATTTGTAATGATATATATATATATATATATATATATATATATATATATATATATATATATATATATATATATATATATATATATATTTATATATATATTTATATATATATATATATACATATACCAAGAATATTTACACCAATACTTATTGAATCCTTGTGGACTAAACGTAATTTCTCTATTTACAAAAATGATATAGAGCTTTTATTTTTAAACAGGAGGAGAGGCACATTTTATTGACTCGCTATCGCCACAGTGGCTGGAGCAGTGTTCCCAGTTTTATTTGTACAGTGGAACCTGTCTAATGGGACTGCCCTTGGGAAGAACAAAACTGGTCACCTTACAAAGGTGGTAAAGTGTGATGGTAGTAAAGCGAAATTGTATTAAATTTGTCACTATAGACAGACGATCTCTTTACCAAAGTGGTCATTTTAGCAGGTTCCACCATATTTAAATGGGCGACGGTACACTGATACGTTAAAAAAAAATCTTCCGTTGCTCTCTCCATTTTATAGGGGACGGAGTTTGCGGTTTAGTGCGGAAATCTTTTATCTGTAAACCCCGAATTACTATTAAAAAGTCGTAAATTTCGCGACGAGAATGCCCTCTGCAGCAGCAATCAGCATCGGCCTTAAGTGATGGTGAAGCATAGACGAACAATCCAACCCTCCGCAATTTGTACAGCTTTCATTCTTTCAACTGCTCTCATAAGTTGTCCACACCACCCAGACGTATGGGTACAAATCCTCATTATAAAAATAAAACATATTCTAAGATATCAGACAAAGCGAGTACCTGGCAATGCACAGCTGGTCTGGTTTTAAAAAAGAAAGAATTGTAAATAGCAGGTAATAGTGATAATAGTTGTAAATAGCAATTGAGGTTTGTTTACTACAGTCCTCACTGAAAAGGATTGGAATTACTTAAACTGGAAAACTTAATGCCATCCTAAATGCGAAAATGTATGCTGTGAACACTGTATATTGCACGGTGGCTGTGAAATGGGTTCAATATTGCATTCAGCAGTTGCACTCTGTACACACTAAAATGTTAACGGGTTGGGCCCGCGAACAAAATGAATAATTGCCGTTGCTGATTAGCCACGTCTTGTCTTCACTACAGGGGCTAAGGCGACATTTTTCGGGCGAAATTTACGACTTTTAATGGCCAGTCGGGATCTACCAACAAAAGATTAATGTGTTGTTAAACTTAAAACACTGTCCCCCAACACAATGGAGAGAGCAACGGAACATTTTTTCCCCGTATCAGTCCCGTCGTACATTGAAACGCATAAAACACGTAGCTTATGAGCATCGGCCGTAACGTGATCGGTATAGGGCGCACGATAGCTCTGCCCCCCCCCCTTCCCTTTCCGAGTTTTCTTCGACGGTTCTTGCAGCAGACAACATACTTATTTAGTTGTGATATACCATGTCTAATTACACATTGGGAGAAAAAGTATTGGGAAATCAATGTATCATTCTAATGAAAAACGGAGCCCCCCCTAGATGATTTCTCTGGATCCGCCCCTGGAGCCTACTCCCTCGTTCGAAGAGGGACTTCGAATGAGTGAGTAGCGAAGGAAATGAACGTGTTCAAACCAAAGACATTAAAATATACTCATAGACTAGACACCCCTATGCTTTTCACTGTTACCAAAATGATCGAGATAGCTGGTAGGAGTGGCGATGAGTCGCACGTGGTCCCGAATAAGGCGATTGGCGAATTCACCCCTCTTCCTTCCGGGGGGGGATCACACTGCCTCCCGTTCCCCGTAGAAGCGAAGAGTTCAGAGTTCAGACCTTCTGTTCGTGAACAACATAAGAAAAAAATATAAATAATGGGGGTTTTTCAACAACTATGCTCTTTTTAACATTCGTGTCCAACATTTTTTTTTTTTTTTTTTTTAATAAAGACTATTTCATCTATGTGTACATAAGTTACTTTCATAAAATCTCAAAAATATGTATTTTCTCGAGTTTTTCGAGGAAAATCAACCTTTTGCTTTTCTTTAATTAATCTCGTTTTACTAAAATAAAATATGCACAATCAAAAAGAATTTTTATGTTTATCTTTCTTTATCAAGTAGACCATTTTAGGACTTACAAAGCCATTCTTTGACTTAATGCTATGTTGTTTTTTTAGTGACTAATTTAACATGTTGACATTAAAAAATATCAATTATATTTATTTTTATTTTTTACGGGGGAGACGGGGCTTAATCTTGAAAAGGGTTAGATTTCTGAAACTTGCAATACTTTTGGCCAGCAGTGTATATACATATATATATATATATATATAACTAACAAGTAAAACACAAAACATACTACAAATAAGACATATCTCGCATAAAAGTAACAGCTATTATCAAGAATTAGAAACCAGATTTTGATTCCAAATAAAGTGCAAGAATTATTGTGATAGTATAATGGAACGGAAATTATAACCACTGTCACCATCTTCAGGGGCCACAAACAATGGATTATAATTTACAGTAAACCAAATAGTAGGGTTTCGGTTGTGTGGCATATCAGAAGAGATATTAACTCCACACATCTGGGCCCTACCCTACTATATAAAGGAAAGAAGAAATCAAAAAGATAACAAAAATTAGAAAGAAAATTTAACATACCATACCTTGAGCACATGGAAATTTTATTTTGAGCAGTTGATATGTGTTGCCAATGCTAAGAATTGTAAAAAGTGAAAAATGGTGTTGCCAATGCTAAGAATTGTAAAAAGTGAAAAATGGTGTTGCCACTAAATAAAAGTGTAAAAGTGGAAAGAATAAAGTTTAGGGGTTGCCAAATACTAATAGGTAATATTATTAAATTTTAAGAATATTCAGGTATATTAATATAATAAATATATATTGAATAATAATAAATTTAAAAGATTGAATAAAATAAATATTACAGCAAAATTAAATATAACATATTGTTTAAAAAATATAATGATTATTATTATTGACTAAGTATGTATAATAAGTTATTGTATGACAGAAGATTAATCTAGTAAATAAGAAAAAAAATAATGTTTAGAACAGAATAATCACAATATAGGAACCCCCGTTTTTTTTTTTTTTTAATTCCTCCAGATATATATATGCATGCATAAACACATCCAAATTGTTTTTAAACATATTACTTTTTTTTATATATATATATATAAGAGAAAAACTTCCTCCGCCCGACCCAACCATCCAATTACAACCTTAAAACCAAAACCCCACCCAACCTCCAGTAAATTAACAAAGACATTAGACACATCATTTTCAAGAATTGTATATAATGGATTTTAGGAACTTAGTGGGATAGTTGTATTGTCTAGCTGACAGAAATAGAGATTTAAAATTGGAGACTTTGAAATCATCAGAACATAGAAACTTGATTCTACAGCAGTGATTATAGATGATATTGCGAAATACAGATTTATGTAAGCAGGAGGAAAAATGAGTAAAGCTATTTACTTTAAAGTAAAATCTTTACGCTTATCATATATATTGAAACTAAGGCTATTTCTAGGAGTGATGGAGATACTTAGATCTAGAAAACTAACAGAATTGTTAAGCATATCATTTTTAATTAATTCCAGAGCAGATGGATATTTTATGGGGAAGATAATGTTATTATTATTAGTTGTGTTTACAAGTAAGATATCATCTATATATCGTTTAAGAATGATGTGTGTATTAGTATATTCTTTTTCATAGTAATATAAGTAAAGATCTGCAAGGTAGCTAGATGCTGAACCACCTTGTGGTATACCATGATTTTGTAGATATATTTTATTGTTATGTAGAATAAAATTATTATAGATAATAAATTTAGATAGACAACTGAAATATGTTACATCAACATGGGAAGGGAGCTGAATATTGTTAACACAAGTTTCAAATAATTCATTAATTACATTGTAAAGGTCGTCAAGAGGAATATTGTTGAATAGATCTTTAAAGTCATAAGTATATAAAGAGGTAATATTACTAATAGTACATATTGTATTGCGTAGATCATAACTATTTCCTATAGAGATAGAGTAATCATTACGTTTTATATAATACTCATGCATAACAGACAGTATCTTTAATAGAAGTTTACTTGCTACATTGCTATATGTATTACATCCTATTGTAACAGTTCGAAACTTTAAAGGCGATTTATGAAATTTAGGGATTAGTACAATATAAGGATAGTGTAGATTATTATTATATATATAAATTATCCGATTCAGAAATGAAATATCTCAGCAGCTTTACAATGCATCTAGGTTTTTACATGTGATTTAATTACTAATTAGACTTATGGGTATAGTAAATATTAGAAAACTGTGTAAAGAAATTAAAGAACAAATGCTTGAAACAGACCCAACGAATAATCACATATATTAGTTAAAAGTAGTCATTGTACATAAAAAAAAAAAAAAAAAAAAAATTAATCTCATTAACTTTGGGGGTAATGCACGACCGGAAGATTATGATAAATTTAAATAATGTTAATCAGTAAGACATTTTTGTGTGCGGTTTGAACACGTATGAATTTCAGCTATTACATTTAGATACAGCATGATAATTTAGAAATGTTAAAAATAAACGTAAAAACGTGAAATTTTTAAAATTTCAGCAAATTTTAGAGCAGATGTGCGATCAGAAGATATAAACCAATTTCGTTTCTTTTTTCACATATTTTTCGTCACCTAAATTCACAACTTTTCCGCGTTAGTATGAGTTGAAGAAAAAAAAAATGCTTGTATCTCCCCACTCTATTAGTTACAGAATGCACATGTTATGTTTCGGCACATGTTCAACTGTTTCGCATATACCTAAACTGAAACTAAAAGCAACTTGTAATGGTAAGACAATTCTCTACCACATTAGTGTTGATTAGTAATGATCATGGTTTCAAAAACCATTAATACTCGACTTTGTCAAGTTCCGATCAAACACTGCATTAAAAAAGATAAATAAATAAATAAGTAAAAAAAAAAGCCATTAGCTAAGCATAGTAAAAGAAAAATAATATAAAAGATGAAAAGCTTAAACAGTCATTTTTGTGGATTTTTCGTGACACCCTCCCCCACCCCCAATAAGGAAATACAAAAAATGGAAAATAATTTTCTGGATGAAGTAATCTGATACATTGGAAATTTTAAAGTACTTCTCGGAAAAGAAAAAAAAAATAATGAACAAATGATCAAAATCTACACCAGCATTGTTAAACTACACTTTCCTGATACTATTTTGTGAAATTACCTAATATTGCGATATATAGTACATTCGATTTTTCAAGCTCTGCAACAAAATCGTGTTCTATTTAAAACCAAAATTTCTTTTTAAATCTCGTAACTGCAGCAAACTGGACAGAAAAATAAAATTTCTTCCCAAGTTAGCATATATATTTATTCAAGAGTATGAAATGAACAACATAACTGAAATATAAAAAGAGAACGAAAAAAGAAAAAAACCTTGGGATTCATTTAAATTCCTTATTTTTATTTATAGTATTTGACATAATGAGTCTTTATTACTATTGCAACATGACATTGTATTCATGAACAAAAGATTCCGAGAGATCTTCGCGGTTTATGGGGCTTTTGGACGCGAGCTTCTCCCCACCTCTGAAATGCCAAACCGAAGAAATCGTTTCCTGGTTTCAGAGAGGGCAATTGGACGAGTCTCTCTTTCCCCCGTTTATGGGCTTTTGGACGCGAATCTGTCCTTCATTAATTTACAGCTTTTCGAATAACGCCGTGAAAGAACTTTCCACGTAGAAATCCCTTCATCCTTCAAAATATCCTGAAAATTTTTCCCTCGGTAAAGCTTGTTTTTTGAGTTCATTTTCAATGCAGTTCTTGAAGATGAATTTTAATGTAATGACGTTCTTTTAAAATGTCTGAAATAATGTTTGAATTCATACGCCTGCCTATTCTTTTAAATTATGTTAAGATAGCATACATTAAAAAATAAACTGTGTGTATATTCGTATAAGCAAAGACCTCATTAAAGCTTTGTTTAATGCATTCTGTGTACATTTAAACTGCACGTAGAATTATTTTATTTTCAAATTTTTAATATTTAAACAACCTTCTATGTATTGCAAGGTGCAAAATCTTGCAAAGCGAAATAGCTTCTTGCCAAACAATCGGGTATATAATCGGTGATACAGCTGCAAACAATACATTTTTAGTAAATTTTAAAACTAGCAGCTATGAAAGTATGCAAAAGAAGGTTTTTTTTTTTTTTTGTTCTAAGGAGATTATGATAGGTAGAAACCTTTGAAAAGAGCTCAAAAAGTATGAAATGTTGTATGCTAAATATTAGTTTCAAGAATAAGCTCAGCAACAAAAGAAATTTAAGAAAAAAAAATTAAGAAGACTGGCAGACATTAATGACAGAGAGAGCAAAATACAGCCTCTTAACATTGGGAGATGGCTTAAGTGGAGATCCAGGGTTCTGGTCTCTCGCGCGGCCGTCGGTCTAACGGTATAGAGTTTTTGTGTGGTTTTCTCCATATGTAACATGAATATGCATTAGGTGCGCAGAAAAGTCTCCGCCTAAGATATTTGTGCCCCCCTCCCCCATGTGTTTGTGTCTTTCGCTGACGTGGATTTATAAGCGGATGTTCAAGCATAGGCACAGAAATCCGAATACATCTTCAAAACACCACCACCATCGACACAGAAGTACAAAATACTTTTCAAATAAAAAAAAAGTACAAGAAACATTATTAATTTTATTCTTGTTGTTACTATTTTCAAAAGAAATTGAAAATACCTATGAATCGATTAAAATTACTAGGTACATAAGTATAATTTTCAATCATATATGCACGTGTTCAAAACCTTTCGGATTCGGTTAAAAAATTAGTAGCTCTAATAATTGTTTTTATTAAAATATAATTCAGAAGTATTAAAAAAAATTTACTCATAGAAGTTTGATAAACCACCGATTTCTGAAACTTTTTTTTTACGCTAGTAAATTAAAATTCTAAACACTGTCAATTGTTTTAAAAGTTCTTCCTCAAGCTATTCTTTGAGATATCGAATTAGTAACCATAGGTTAGGTTTGCAAGTTCGATTCCCGAACTAAAACTGAAACAATGGTGGACACGTGGTACGCGTGTAATTCGCAATTTAAAAATCCTCTCAATGATTATTAGCAGTTTCTAGAGGGAATCTTCGGGAAGGGAGAAATAAACTCTAAACGACATTATCGATGACATGAACTATCCTCTAATGGCATTCAAGTCTTTTAAGTTAAGATAATTTACTTAACATATTTTACATATTATATGATCATAATTTGTAAACTAAGGTTTTTTAACAACACATAAAATATTAGAATTTAAAGTACATTTTGGCATTTGAAGAAGTTTAAAATGCCCCTATTACAATCGCAGCTTTTGACTTGCATTGCCGAAGAATAGTCGAGTGGATAAAACCACTGAACATTGGGAGATGGTTGAGGTCCAGGGTTCTAGCCTTTCGCACGGCTATCGATCTAACCGTCTGGAGTTTGGTGCTGTTCTCTTTAGATCTAACGTGAATACGCGTTACCATCCCTTAAAGTTTAGCCCAAGAGTTTAGATTAACCTTGTATATATGTTAATGAATTTGCATACTTGCTAGTAAACAACTCCTTGCTAAAAAATATATGGGAAGTGTAATTTTGTATCGAAATATATACACAAATATACTAACTTATCAAGTTTTCTTTTGATTTCTATAATTTCTCACGCTTTTCTTCTGTAATCTTATGCATTTGAAATGGCTCAGAAATTCGAAACTTTAAAAATTCGATATTGGTATTTGAAAGGAGGGAATATAACAGGAAGTGTAAAATTGTTAGCAACAGCCAAAATTATCAGCTTCATTTTTTCAAGCTTTTTTCGTTCTTTTTTTTTATGGGAAAGTACATTATATTATTATTTTTTTTCCCAAATAATATTTTGAATTTTACCATTAATGCAAATACGCAGATGAAATTTTTTAATTTTTTACGGGGGGTAGAGGGGTTAAAGGTTGTACTACGACAAAAAAACAGAAAAAAAGCAAGGGGAAAATGTACAGGACATTTAGAGAAAATGACCCACACGAAAGATAAGAAGTAAGATGACCGCTTTTTATCGCCCAGCAACTGCTCTTTTCTCCCCTAATTTGACCACCCTCTACAAAGATTCTGAATTCTTTCGACAGTGGGAAAAAATGGACGTCTTTTTCGCCTTGCATTTCGGGGGTATTTTCTTATAGCTCCAGGCAATCCGGAAGGAAGAGGGGTGAATTCGCCAATCGCCTTATTCGGAACCACGTGCGACTCGGGTGTCTAGTCTATGAGTATATTTTAATGTCTTTGGTTCAAACGGTGTCTGGTGGCGGGGGGAAAGAGGCAATCAAATGAGGCAACCGTACCTGAAGATCTTGAAATTGTGTGTGGTCGCGAGGTAAAGAGGCGATCGTACAAAAACTTCCGATGTGTGAGGTATGAAGGAATGATGGTTTTTCCATGTCCGAATCGTTTCCTGGAAGAGCGGTGGATGGCAGAGGGAGTCATAAATATTTTCGGGGAGTTTGTTTATTGGGGAATTAAGGAACGGTTGAATGTTGTTGGTGTTACATTCTTCAACAGATTAATAGTCATGGCATCAGGATGGCTTTTCGGGATGGGAATTGATGAGTGAAAATAAATGTTCAGAATGTGCTGCATCACGCATTAACCCATTTGTGCCTGGATGTTTTTGCGACTTTCTTCGATTTTTACTGATAACAGAAATAATAGATAAATTTCTGATGTCAACTTCTTGAACAAGGGATGATTTCTTTTACAATCATTATGCATAAAAATCGAAATATCAACATCCTACTGGGTCATGTTAAAATATTTTGTAGAGTTGAGCCTCAATACTCATGAATAAAGGCTAGGAAAAATAAATAACGTTTTCGACTAATAGCGAAAATGCCGTCCCAAAAAAGGGACGCTAGGCATAAATGGGTTAAACATTAGAAAAATTTAATGAACGTTGTGTAAGAATAAATATCTGTAATCAGGGGCGTAGCCAAGGGGGGGGGGGTTAGGGGGGTCATAACCCCCCCCCATGAGAAATTTTTGCCATACAAAATGTATATTCTTCACTACATTATCACACACACGTATACATATATATATGAGTTGCAGAAGTTGTAACCCCCCCCCCATGAAATATTTCTGGCTACGCCCCTGTCTGTAATTAATTCTTGAACGCGGAAATGTAGACATTTGTAAGGGGGGAAAATGACACTTGTACAAACCCATAGTTAAACTGTATTTAAAAAAAAAAGGAGGTCACAAATTCAAATATACCTATGCACATGTACACAAAAGAAATAAAATACAAAATAGCAAAAATATCATTAACCCATTTATGCCTAGCGTCCCTTTTTTTGGGACGGCATTTTGCTATTAGTCGGAAACGTTATTTATTTTTCCTAGCCTTTATTCATGAGTATTGAGCCTCAACTCTACAAAATAGTTTAACATGACCAAGTAGGATGTTGATATTTCGATTTTTATGCATAATGATTTTAAAAGAAATCATCCCTTGTTCTAGAAGTTGACATCAGAAATTTATCTATTATTTCTGTTATCAGTAAAAATCGAAGAAAGTCGCAAAAATATCTAGGCACAAATGGGTTAACAAGAAAGATCCATTATGCCAAGCATA
Organism: Cheiracanthium punctorium; assembly: GCA_038373885.1. Taxonomy (NCBI): domain Eukaryota; kingdom Metazoa; phylum Arthropoda; class Arachnida; order Araneae; family Cheiracanthiidae; genus Cheiracanthium; species Cheiracanthium punctorium. The sequence goes on from JAWZYV010014107.1 coordinate 23,213, forward strand.
TCGATCGGGAAGCACTTTCCAACAAAATATTTTTGCATTTAAATCTGAAGAAATTTTAGTTTAGTCGCTAAGGCGAAGTTGCAGAAAGATTATCGTCCGTGGAGGACGCCTTGGGCGGGGGACATTTTTAAGGGTTTCTAAGGCATACTGATGTTACATCTGAGGAAAACCGACGGAAATTCCGTTTGATTGGCCAGACAGTGGTGGCACCAGTTCGAATGGGGTGTTCATCACCACTGACGCACTAAAGGGGGGGGGGGCAAAGGTGAAGAACATATGTGCTTTTATTGGATTTTAATGGCTTTTAACAGAGCAGTAGAAGAGAGTCACAATTGAGAAATGCTTCTGACTAAAGAAATGGCTTTCGAGATAAGAGAAGCTCTGACTTTGACTTTAGCTGGTCACAGTAATTTGCTAGAATGGAAATGTTCTGTATTTTTATTACCTCGACAACGAAAATTCAAGTCAGTTCCGAACATGCACGCCACACCCCTCCCCCCAATCTTCCATTTGAATCCTTATTTTGGCCAGCAATAATACCTCTTTAATTTAATTAAAATTCTCAAGAAATAAAACTTCAACTTGAAAACATGTCCTGTCTTAACCTTTGAGGCGCACCTTTCCCAATGCTGGAAAAAGGTAGCCGTTGCCATCGCTCGACTTAACTACCAGCAAGATGGCGGACGATCGAAACGTTCATCGCGTGCCACAGATCTAGAGACCCTTTTTGACGACAGCCGCTTGCTCGCGCACAGCAGCTGCGTCAAAAAGGTCTCTAGATCTGTGGCACGCGATGAACGTTTCGTCGCCGCCATCTGCTGTAGTTAAGTCGAGCGATGCAACGGCTACCCTTTTTCAGCATTGGCAATCTTCCAGCTGTTCTCGCGTCTTCCATTTTTCGGCAGATGTCAGTGCTGTTAAAAATAACGCGACTATTTTTACGGGAAAGGCGAGCAAAAGTAAAGAATTCTCGTGGAGCTATGCACCGCAACTATTTTTATAGAAATACATCTATTCTTCGTGACTGCAACGTCAACTAGATTCAGACGGATCACTGCCTAAGGTTAACGATTATGACGGAGATGGCGAAAGAGCGCTCCATTATTGTACCCAGTGGAGCATACCCACTATCTCGGCTCCTATTTGAGCGAAACCGATGAGAGACCTGCAGTTGAGTTAGCACCCAAACGTTCGTTCAACATGGGGGGGGCATGAGCAACGACTATTTACGTGCACGCTTCCTTGATATTCACTGATTACGCAGTCCAGTTAAGATAAGTTGCACCTCCAGCCTGACGCTGGTTGCGCTGCTTCATTTTTCTTATGGAGCCGAGTTTCACCGCTTGGCCACTGAGAACTTTTCATTTATTTCATACATCTGTCAAATGGGTTGATTTTTCTTTCTGACACATCACACATCCCTAGCCCGATTTTTAAGAAGCTTATGGAATTTTCAGTTATTCGCCTTTGAATAACAGAATTCATTCGAGTATTGTTTCCATATCGATTCTCGAGTACAAACTGTTCATATATCTCTGCTTATATTCTTATGACCATTTTTACTTTCCGAACATGTACCATGTAAGGAAAGTATTGTAATCATGAAAAAATTCGACTTCGAGATTTTGGTGTTTTTACACGTTTTGAGGGCTTCTGAATCCATTTATGCTATTTTTACGAGATGTATGTATGGATGTGTGTATGTGTGTGTGTGTGTTTGTGTGTATGTGAGTGAACACGATAGCTCCTGAACGGAGCATTCGATTGAGCTCAAATTGGATATATATGTCATAAACCACCGTCGCAAGACCGGTATGGATTTTGGTGTGTATAGGACTTATAGTTTTTCTACAGGGCTACGACAAAGATTTCTTTTACATTATGGCCTATGGGGGGAATTTCTTGAAAGTGCGCTAGCGTTTAAACGGTAGATTCGATTGAGCTCAAATTGGGTATACATTTTATAAACCACCGTTGCAAGACCGGTATTGATTTGGGTGTGTATAGGACTTATAGTTCTCCTAAAGGGCTACGACAAAACTTTCTTTTATGTTATGGCATAATGGCCTATGGGGAGAAATTCTTGAAAGTGCGCAAGCGTTTAAACGGTGCATTCGATTGAGTTTCAATTTGGTATATATGTTTGAATTATTCATCGATTAAAATTTATTTAAGTGCTTGGTAATGATCTTAATCGTAAGTGTTCGGAAAGTCGAGTGGAGTCACTCCAGATTTTTATTATTAAATGCACGAAATTCTCATTTATTCTTACTCATATAAATGAAAATCGATTTATGCATTCCTCATGAATAAATGACTTTCGCAGGATATGAATCAAATGGTTGGTCTCTCTCTTTTCTTCCTTTCCTTTTTAAGCAATTTCTTGTTGTCTTTTAGATATAAATATGCTTATACGATCCGATCAAAAGAAGAGCTTCGGCCTTGTGCCTTCAACATAGGAACTTAACCCATTTGTGCCTGGATATTTTTGCGACTTTCTTCGATTTTTACTGATAACAGAAATAATAGATAAATTTCTGATGTCAACTTCTTGAACAAGGGATGATTTCTTTTAAAATAATTATGCATAAAAATTGAAATATCAACATACTACTTGGTTATGTTAAAATATTTTGTAGAGTTGAGGCTCAATACTCATGAATAAAGGCTAGGAAAAATAAATAACGTTTTCGACTACTAGCGAAAATGCCGTCCCATAAAAGGGACGCTAGGCATAAATGGGTTAAATTTCACAGTACGCCCAACACACAGCATGTATATAGAAATACATAAAAGAGAGGTAGACGCCAGAGTTTGTTCCTGTACGGACAATGATTTAAAATAAGTACTTACTCATATCCACCTCTTCTCATTATCGCTTGTTTTCAGTTAAATTTCTCTACCTAAGAAATAAGTATATTTCTTTAGCACATTACTATAACACTCTTATTTTATGCATATCACACTCTCACCTTTGCAAGTTAATGTTTTATGTTGGGTTTTATCCATTTGAAATATATTTTTCAGAATGCAAATTAAATATGACTTGTGGTAGACATAAAATAATGTCGGTAGTGATAAAAAACTGAATGTTCAGTGAGCCCGAAGAAGGGGGAGTGGGTTCAACCCCTCTATGGGCTCTCAAGGGAGAAACACAACAAAGACTAGCGACTAGTCTGTTTTAAACAGTAAATCCGGGTTTTTATGCCTCCAAACCCCTTAAGGCGACAATGGACCATAATTATTATTTTCTGCATTTATTTGCCAATTGCTGTAAAATTTTGTATATTGGCGTAGTGTTATTTGACTAGTAAAAATACTTAATAAAAGTTAACTTCAGAGTTTAATTAATTAAGAAATTAATTAAAACATGCTAATTAATGATATTATCTAAAAATGTTCCATGCGCATCAATTTTTGTCTGTGACATTAGATTTTTTTTCTTAAGCTAGCTTTATGTAGCTAATTATAATAAAAGTTAGTGCGCAATTTTTTTTTTTATAATCAAAACTTTAGTAATGAAAAAATTATTTTCGTATACATATGTGATTTTCGGAAAAAATTCATCTAAAACAACACAAAAACATAAAAAAAAAACTAATTTTTTTTTAAATATTCAATAAAATTTGCACTAAGTTTCATTAATACATTTATGAAGTATCTTTTCACCAAATTTCAGTAAGATACATCAATACTGAATGCGCATGGAACATTTTTAGATAATATCATTAATTAGCGTGTTTTAATTAATTTCTTAATTAATTAAACTCTGAAGTTAACTTTGATTTAGCATTTTTACTAGTCAAATAACACTATATCAATATACAAAATTTTGCAGCAATTGACAAATAAATACAGAAATAAATAATTATGGTCCATTGTCGCCTTAACTTACTATTGGTTTAAAATTCGATTCAGGAGCCTAATACTAGGCTCCACCATGAACGAGTGAATAAAGACACTGAACATGGCAGATGGCTGAAGTGTGAAGATCTCGGGTTCGGGCCTGTCGATCTAAAGGTCTGAAGTTTCGGGTGGTTTTCTCTAGATGTAACGTGAATACACGCCAGAACCCCTTAGAAAGTCCTCCGACCAAACCTACCCCCCCCTCCTTAAGAAGATGTTCTTCTTGTAGGCTTGCCATAACACAAAACAATCAGGAGCCTAACAATTCAATAAATTTGTGGCGGGATTATTACCAGAGCCGCAATGAGATCACGTCACTCGAGGCAAACCTAAATTTTAACGACGGACGCGACAATATTTTGAACCAGGCACCTTCCGTCTTCGAGTGACATAACCACTAAGTCATGGTGAGGCTAATATTTCGTAAAATTGAATTATAAAATTGTTTATGGGAGTATATTCGGAACCACTCGCTAGTTTGTAAAATCGCAAGTTTTCGTAAAAAAAAATTTTCGTATAAACAAGCGTCAGACTGAATTAACTATTTATATCTAAAACATAAGTGCCGGGGAAAATCACTGTACTGACACATTTATGACAAAATGACACAATTTCTTTTAAGGAGAAATAATTTTCTGTATCTGTCATCGCCCTTTTAATAAAGATTTCGTGCATTTAACAAACAAACAAAGATGAATGAATAAAATAAAAAGAAAGAAGTCTTAATAAGTCGTAGTAAGTATATTTTTTTAACTGAACACATTTAAAAAGGATTTTGAATATATGAGCTTGAATTTAAATACAGTTGACATTTCTAGGTAATGTAGCGTCTGTGGAGGGGAGGGGAGCAGCGCCCTTTCTATGAAAGAGACAAAAGCAATCTCACATCACGCAGCACAGCTCCCTCTGCCTTCCCCCAATCGTAAATCAATCTTCATTCTTGCTTACCTAACGCGTCATCCATGATACGATCCTCTGCCTTTTTTCTTCTCCCCCCCCTCTTGAAGCAGACCGCGACAGTACAAAATTTTCAGCCGCTTCAAAACCCGCTTCCTCTCCTTTACCTCACGAAGCTGAACCGCGACAAAGTCCTCGACTACTCTTCGCCCCTTTTCCCCTCACAGGACAAAAATTCGAGGCACTTCAAAAAAGTTGAACCGCGACAAAACTTCGAGGTTCCTCAGAATTTTCCAACAACTTCAGAATTTGAACCACTTCAAATCTTTGAGTACCTCAAAAAGTTGAACCGCGAAACTTTGAGGTGCCTCGGAAATTTTGAACCACTTCAAATCGGGAAAACGGGGTACTCCCTCTTTTGGCCCAATTGAATAGGTCATTTGAACCGCCTCGTGAGTGAGTAGCACAACACTATTGTTGTATTTGGAACATTTAAGCCTTTGAGGCGCAACCTTTTCCCAATGCTGAAAAAAGGGCAGCCGTTGCCATCGCTCGAATTAACTACCAGCAAGAGGGTGGACGATCGAAACGTTCATCGCGTGCCACAGATCGAGAGACCCTTTTTTGACGGCAGCTGGCTGTGCGGCACAGCCAGCTGCGTCAAAAAAGCCATCTTGCTGGTAGTCGTCCGCCATCTTGGTGGTAGTTAAGTCGAGCGATGGCAACGGCTGCCCTTTTTTCAGCATGGGGCCATCTATCCAGCTGTTCTCGCATGCTTCCATTTTTCAGCAGATGCCAGTGCTGTTAAAAAGAATCGTGACCATTTTTGTTACGGGAAAGGACGTGCTAAAAAGTAAAGGATCCCCGTGGAGCTGTGTCACCCGCAACTATTTTGATAGAAATCCAATCTATTCTTCGTGACTGGCAACAGTCAAAACGTCAGAGTTGGGTGTTACTGAGCGTTAAAGGGTTAACCCATTAGCAAAATATTTCAGTCATGTTAAAATATTTTGTGGAGTTGAGGCTCAATACTCGTGAATAAAAGCTAGGAAAAATAAATAACGTTTCCGACTGATTGCGAAAATGCCGTCCCCAAAAAGGGACACTAGGCATAAATGGGTTAATTGAAAAAAATATTGATACGATCCCTTTGTCTGTCTCTCTCATTTCGGAGGAGGGTGGGGGGATAAACTCCCCCTTTGGGTACGTCACTGCTGAAAGGGACGTCTCACGGTTATAGAGGCCATGGACGAAAAATAGTTCAAATTCTTTCAAATGTGTCTTACTAAATATTGGTCCTTAATCAGCCCCCCCCCCCCTTCTTCCGCCCAGCACGCTGCTGATAGTGATTCTAATGAACCTTTGCGTCAATGATTGGGTAACCGGGTACCAATTTTTTTTATTCCGGGTTTTTATATTTTATACCGTGTTTCTTTTTACTTTCCGAACATGTACCATGTAAGGAAAGTATTGTAATCATGAAAAAATTCGACTTCGAGATTTCGGTGTTTTTACACGTTTTGAGGGCTTCTGAATCCATTTATGCTATTTTTACGAGATGTATGTATGTATGTGTGTGTGTATGTGAGTGAACACGATAGCTCCTGAACGGAGCATTCGATTGAGCTCAAATTGGATATATATGTCATAAACCACCGTCGCAAGACCGGTATTGATTTTGGTGTGTATAGGACTTATAGTTTTTCTACAGGGCTACGACAAAGATTTCTTTTACATGATGGCCTATGGGGGAAATTTCTTGAAAGTGTGCTAGCGTTTAAACGGTAGATTCGATTGAGCTCAAATTGGGTATACATGTTATAAACCACCATCCTAAGACCGGTATTGATTTTGGTGTGTATAGGACTTATAATTCTCCTAAAGGGCTACGACAAAACTTTCTTTTATGTTATGGCATAATGGCATATGGGGAGAAATTCTTGAAAGTGCTCAAGCGTTTAAACGGTGCATTCGATTGAGTTTCAATTTAGTATATATGTTTGAATGATTCATCGATTAAAATTTATTTAAGTGCTTGGTAATGATCTTAATCGTAAGTGTTCGGAAAGTCGAGTGGAGTTACTCCAGATATTTTTATATATTAGAACTGAAACTATTGCTACCTTTTTTTGGAATTGTTTTATTTACTATAGATATAGGATAATAATCAATCGAAAAAAAAATATCAAAGCCTATGTGGGGGTCCGGACCCCCTGGACCACCCCCTCCTTGTGTGCGCCACTGGCTTTCAGAAATATTTCCATACACTTTATTAATAATATTATGTTTTCACATAATGTTTCAATTTACAGAGTTACTTCAATGCTAAAATCAACTTATAATTAACGTGATAAGACTGATTAGAATTCAGCAGTTGATGAAAGAGAGGTATTACTTATAGGTAATCAAAAAGTGAATTCATTCTCTCTTGATTTGGACGAAAAATTAAACTGAAAACCAAGGTATGGAAAGAATTTAAAGATGCTAAAACATTTAATAAAATAAATACAGCACTTTTAATTGTAAATGACAACTAGATGCTTATTATTTGAAGATAGGTAGCTAAATTAATAGTAGCTAAAATTTGAATACTATACTTATGACCTTTATTTTTTTCCAATTTAATACCACAGATTGAAATAAGTAATAAATGACAAAAGTTCAGAGTCAAAATATTTATTTAGAAAAACATAAATTTAGAAAATTACAAGTAAAAGTTGCATTTCAAACATAATAATACATATTTTGAAAATCTCATATCGATTCTTTTTATGTCATTATTTTTTAGCTGCACTAGTGCCACTGTTCATATTCGATAATTTCGAAGCTCTCGTGTCAAATGTTACTGCCATTTGAATCCACTTACCTGCGTAAAGTTAGATTTTCAATTCTTGCAGATTGACAAAAGCCAATAATAAATTAGATCTCCAAGATAACATACGGTTTCATTTGACCAATTCTCAGTCAAGAATAGCAAAACTTGTCAGTCAAATGCAACCTCAATCATCCAATTAAAACCTTTTGCACGACAATGTTCCGATTTGGGAACATTGGCCAAAAAAAATTATTAAAAATGAAATTTTTATCAATATTGACTTGAAAAACTTAACAGATAAAGTTAGAAGATGACTTGATTTTTTGAAATAGAATTTGCATTTCTATCATTATTGGGAAACTGGTTAAAAAAAAAATTACGAAAAGAGCCATTTTCATAAATTGGGAGAGGTTGTAGCTTGATATACCCTCCCCCTTTCAAACTTCAATCATATCTTTGTTTAAATTTAAAAATAAATCTTTTATTGATTCGTAATATTCCACTTACTTAAACTAACCATTAGTATATTCCGTTTTTGAAACCAATGTTAAAGTATTGTCAGAAACGACCGATGCTCCCAATAGGGAACGCAGTGCATTAAAAAAATATTTTTTCATCAATTAATTAAGTGACTAATGTCCTTTAACTAATAGCATTAGAAGGCAAAATATGAAAAAACTAATTTAAAATACTTTTAGAAAATGATTCTATCAACCTTTCAAGTTATTAGGCAAGTTGGAGTGTTTAGGCTGATAATTTTATTTTTTACCAACTATGCGAAAAATTCCAGAGCTGGTAATTATGCGGCAGTCCTGGGTTCGATTCCAAGCTCTGGAATTTTTCGCATAGTTGGTAAAAAATAAAATTATCAGCCTAAACACTCCAACTTGCCTAATAACTTCAAAGCTTGATAGAATCACTTTCTAAAAGTATAATTTCCGCGGCGTAACGGAGTTGTCGCGAATTAATTGTTTCATCTATTCCCTCTGTGGTTTGCAGAGGAAGATGATAAATGCCAACGATTCTAATGCGAGAAATTTCATCTGGAAATCGTCCCAGAGTAGCTCAGTGGTAGAGCACCCGCACGTTATGCGGCAGTCCTGGGTTCGATTCCCAGCTCTGGAATTTTTCGCATAGTTGGTAAAAAATAAAATTATCAGCCTAAACACTCCAACTTGCCTAATAACTAATTTAAAATATGCTAGGATCTCAATGCGGCCTGTAAAAGGTTAATAATCAGTACGTAATAAAAAGGTATCGATTTTAAGTCCCACGATATATTTTTTCATTATTCAAATTTTTTTATTGGTCAAACATGGCGGATGGGAGAGGGGGGGGGTGGTCGCAAGCATTTTTTAAAAAATCTGTAAAAGGGTCGCGATTAAAAAAAGGTTGGGTACCATTGCTGTAGACCGTAGGTGGTGGTGGTAAGTATTCTTACCAGGGCTTTAGAAATTGTTAAATGAATGTACACCCACCAAAAAAAAAAAGGATTCAAGTAAGCGATAAATTTCCTATTTTAGATTTTCGAATAATTGAGTTTTTGAAAAACGCACAACTTGACGGAAATATGGAAAGTCATGTTTATACATAGCCTAATTCATATTCTGTCATAATTTTTAATATACGAAACTAACGTAGGGAATTTTATCTCTTACTCGAATACTTTTTGGAGGGTGTAACTGTGTTAGAAATAAGAGATGCTCCTTTCTACATAATAAAGACCGAAACTTTTTTTGTGTTGGGATATAAACTGAACGGATCTTTATAAATGGGGCCTTCCATATATGGGTATAGATATTATAGGTCACGGAAGAAGAAACCGGAAGAAGGGCGCCTATGACCTGCATAGGCGCCCTTCTTAGCAGGTCATAGCCTATGACCTGCAAATCTATGACCTGCATAGATTTTGGTGTGTGTAGATCAGGTAGTTTGTTCCCAGGATTGCAAAAAGTAATTCTTATATATTATGACCTAAGGATGCAAATAAAAGTGAACTAGTGTCTAAATGGTGCTTCCGATTGGCATTCAATCAGGTATGCATAGTACAGGTCATGCTGCATAAGTTTTAGCGAGTGTAAGCCCTACAGTTTGTTACATGGCTACAAAAAAATGTACTCTTATGCATTGCGCATACACACTCAAATCATTTTAAGTGCACTAGTGCCTGAACACTATATCGGATTCAATCGAATGAAATTTATTTATACGTTTGGTAAATATCAAATGTTCAGAAAATCGAGTGGAGTCACTCCAAATTTTTTAGTTTATTTATAAAGGTAGAAATTTTACAAAAGGTAAAACGACTGCGATGCCTGTATCAAGTTAAGTTCATTTGTGATGTAAGTCTTAACAGAAAAAATTATTTATGCTAGCTTAATTTTTTTTCTTTTTTGTAGGTAACTGCAACAAAGAGTGGTCATTTTTGTGGTCTTTGAATCTACCAAGTTTAACGGCTGGGAGCTCTTCTACTATGCAGATATCATGCATATTTGTAACCGCAATTCAAGAAGAAATATCCATTTCCACTGACGCACCTTCGTTGTTTTAAAGGCGGTCTTGGGTAATGGAACCGAAGGTTTTGTGTGAATCTGTGTGGAACTGCCATCTGAAGGAATGATTTGTGTAAAGGAAAAAACTGCAGTGATCTCGTGAGGAATTTTGTAGAGCTGTTGCCGAAGCAAATTTGTGCAAGATTTTTTTTTGTATCTTTCAAATTAATAAATGTTTTTATTCCTTAAAGTTGATACGTGGTTCTATTAATTGTGTATGCCAAGCATTTCGAACTGTTTGCACCAGAGAGTGTCAGGATGCGCGTGGACTTAGAATATACGGGGACGCGCATCTCTGGTTACGTCAGCGATGACGGCTTCCGGTTTCTTCTCCCGGCTGGAAGATGGGGATGCAAGATGGAGAAAAAAGCAGACCGGGCAAAGATATTTTTGAGACTCTCCAGAAGAGATCCGAGTCTGGACTTTGCCGTTGAAGTAGTGGAATAGGGAAGGAAAAATGGAGACCGATTGGAATTAAATGATATGTCAAGATCCAAAACTTGGTCATTAGGGTAGGAGTGAGTCTCGTGGTCGAGATGGCGACCGAATGGGCTAAAGTTTCCGCAATACATATCACCAATGTGTATTACAGAAACATTTTGGTCGCCATCTCGACCTCAAGACTTACTCCTATCACAATGCCCGGCTTGGATCTTGGCATCTCTTTTAGTTCCAGTCAGTTGCGATCTTTTCTCTTCCCTATTCCACTTCTTCAATGGAAAAGTCCAGACTCGAATCTCCTCTTGAGACTCTTAAGAATATCTTTGTCCGATCTCAGCTCTTTTCTCCATCTTGCATCCCCATCTTCCAGCCGGGAGAAGAAACCGGAAGCCGTCATCGCTCACGTAACCAGAGATGCGCGTCCCCGTATATTCTAAGTCCACGCGCATCCTGGCACCCTCTGGTGCAGACAAAGCATTTTCCTCTAAAATCCATACATGTGGGGTTGTATTAATAAGGCAGTACAAAATACTTGAGAAAACAAAGCTTTATTGCATCACAATTTACAGAGAATAACATCATAATCACACTGAAGTGATTGTCTACAGCCATGGGAAAATAGTATCAGAAAACCAGAGAGGAGGAGGAAATCAAATGACTACAGAACTTCACTCCCATCGCTAGATTTCAGGTAATATGTGCCCGCTGAAATATAGAAGATCCCCATATTATTCTACGGGTAAAGCAATTTGCATGCACAGCATCCACAATCATGTAGAACGACAGTTCTACTAGTGACGTAGCCAGCCCCAACCAACCAACCGTAAAATTTCGCGGCACTTATATATACAGCTAACTTTTCTATTTTCAAAAGTGTCTCATCTGGATCTTGGAATCCGCTCTAACGAATTTTTTACAATTAATATATGATTTTAATCGGTGCCAAATTCGATGAGTGACGTCGCCGGTTAAGCTAGGAAAACTCGTTTTTTTTTTTATTTAATCCAGTTCAAAGAGGGAACTATTTAACCCGCGTAAGGAAATACGGAAAATGATCTCGTTTTAAAGGCGGTAAACAAGGCAGGGAGTAGGAATATAGTGCTGTAGATCCGTGACAAGATTTGTACAAGTTACCTTATATCGTAAACCAGTTTGGTCCTAGACAGCTGGTACCTTTCGCTTCCTCTTCCTGAGCAAATGACTTGAGTTCTGTCCTCGACGTCGCACTTTTGCGAGATGAGCTTTGTGTTACTGTCGTTTTTCTTTTACTTCATTTTAAAAAATAACAGATTATTATATACTTTACTTATTTTTTCTGTAATTTATTTTGCTATAATTAATAATTAAAAATAGTTAAGACTTTGAATTAAAAAATAATTAATTTAAGTATTTTTTGGTAAAACTCCTTCCTAACTTTTTCTTTAAGTATTTCGTTTCCCTAGTATTTTGATAGCTATTTCTAATTAAATTAAGTCTTTATTTTTCTAATATTATTCATTCTATTTGGAAAATTCAATATGTAATTAATATTTCAATGAATTTTTTTTTCTCTTCAGAAAGCTCACATAATTAATTAATAATAATTATTTAGTATTCAAAGGAAAATAAATAGTAGTTTTACATACTAACTAGTTTTAATAATAATTCTTTTACTCTTCATGTATATATAAAATTTATTGAAATTATTGAATTATAATTTTAAAACCAATATTTTTTCCAAATCTTAGGTTTTTCTCACTTTTATTTTGTATTCCTTTAAATACCAGATTTAAAATTTTGTTCAATACTTTTCAGATAGAAATTTGATTAATTAATCTAAATTTATACATGCACTATATTTTGTATTAGACATTTGAAGGCCGGAGATGGCATCTAAAACAAGATGTTGTGCCCACCCGAGTCGAGTTGATAAGATACCGAAGATGGTAGATAACTGAAGTATAAATGTCCAGGGTTCTGGTCTACCGGATGGCTGATAATCTAAAAATTCGGAGTTTTGGACGTTTTTTCTCACGATGTAACGTAAATACGCTTCAGAAGCACTGAGAAAGTCAACCGCGCAAGACCCTTATTCTTAAACTGGTAGTTCATCTAAACGTTCTCTAAAAAAATGAAATTATCAACTGATAAAAAAAAAAACATAGTATGTAGTTTTCTAAAAAGCGACATAAAACCAATTATAAACAATAATTTTTTGAGTAATTTTCTATTTTATTAATGATTATAGTCATTAATAAAAACTTAGTATATCATAATATAGTTAAAAATTTAACTTAGCGATAGCTTTAAACTGAAAGCAAACATTGCATTAATAGATTACATTGCATTAAAATAATAGAACGAGTAACTAGATTATCATTAATTAAGAACGAGATTATTAAATTAATAATTTTAACGGAACTTAACTTACGGTGATCGTTAAACTGAATGCAAATTAATGAATCACAATGCATTAAAACAATAGAACGAATAGTTATATATTGTTGTTGTTATTCTAGAATTACGGCCGATTATAGCTACACGTAGGCTCTAAGCCGAGACGTGGGGTGCCGTCCTGATGGGTGCCACTGATGGGGCCCAATAGTTATATAATTATAGTAAAAAAATTAACTTACGTTTAGCATTAAACTGAATGTAAATTTATGAAATAAAATCAAAGGTGGTGGCAGGGATACTAATCTGTACTCGACCCAAATTATAAATAGAAAATTACTCAAAAAATTATTGATTATAATCAGTATTATGTCTCTTATTATAAAATTCTAACAAAAATATGTCAATTTTCTGTTACATGTTACAAAAGAACTTGCTGTGACTTTTTTAATCAAATACTCTGATACTGCATGAAAACAGGTTTGTATATTTATTTACATAACTTAGTGTCAAGCAAACTTCCGAAATTCGCCCTTGAAACTAATTTATTATCTTCTGACCATACCCTTAAAAAGTAATGATATACCCATGCAAAAACCCTCAACTGGTTAAAAATTTGTGACGCAGCATTTTACTTTATAGATCTATGAATTTTAAATACGGGTCTTAAAAGTAATAATATCAAATTTTGAGTGACGTCCTGCTGAGAATTTTAAAGATTTGTTTTTAAATTCCATTACAGTTACTTTCGTTTTATTTTCTAAAGACGATATACGCATTTAAGCAATGCTTTTAATTATGAAATACACTGTCAAATGTATCACACTTTCACTGAGTCTGTATAATGTATTCAAATGAATTTATTTGAATAATTTAATTTATCTTTTGCGTCACGCTATCCAAAAGGGCAAGTAAAATTTACGTAAATATTTAGTTAGTGTCATAGTAACCAAACTAAGTGCAATGTATATGAAAATTTTGCTTGCCCTTTTGGATAGCGTGACGCAAAAGATAAATTAAATTATTGAAATGAATTCATTTGAATACATTATACAGACTCAGTGAAAGTGTGATATATTTGACAGTGTATTTCATAATTAAAAGCATTGCTTAAATGCGTACATCTTCTTTAGAAAATAAAACGAAAGTAACTGTAATGGAATTTAAAAACAAATCTTTAAAATTCTCAGCAGGGCGTCACTCAAAATTTGATATCATTACTTTTAAGACCCGTATTTAAAATTCATAGATCTATAAAGTAAAATGCTGCGTCACAAATTTTTAACCAGTTGAGGGTTTTTGCATGGGTTATTACTACAGTCAAACCTCGTTAGTGAGTCATCTGGATAGGACGTAATATGCGAAGTGACATCATCTTTCAGAAGTCCCGACCATTTTATTACGCCTTTTCACATAGTGTACTTCGCTTATTGCGTCGCTATTTTTTTTTCAACCACTCCGCTAAAGGCATCACTTTTAAGAGTGTGACATGCAAACTCCCCATCAGCAAACTCCCATTCCTTCGTCAAGGTTATCCACCAAAAGCACGAGATTTTTGTTGAGCACGAACTCTGAGCATTTTTCCTTGCAAAGATGGTCGCCTCATCCCCCCATTTCAGGAATTCATCCTGGACTATTGCTCGTTTCGACTGACGTACGATGGCAGATTAAATAAGACAGCTTATACGTTCAATCACAAGTACCGTCTTTTTGCTTATTGGAATTTCCTTAATTTGTCATCCTTATTAGTTCAAATTCTTATTCTACTAATTTATATAAATTATAATGTAAGTTAATTATAGGCAAAATTATTATATAAAATTTAGAATTTCGTTTTGCATTTAATATAAATTCCGATTAAAAAGTCACTCCGTTTAGTAAGTCATTTTTAAAGTGTCCCCGGGAGTAACGTATTAACGAGGTTTCACTACACCCTATCTGGATTTTTTCCCCTAAACCATCTATCTATTGACTTCATGCAACCTGTGCTTTTTCTGAAACTTTGAATGTTTTAAAATATTGGTAGAAAACATCAATCATTTTCTTCGGAAAAAAAAAAAAAAATCCTATGTGCGCGCCACATGACTTCCTTTGTACGTCTATTAAATCATAAATATTTTCCGTGCACTTCATCTAAACTTAAGTCATTTGAAAGAGATACAACGCTGCAACATTAATAAGGTTAAGCGATTTCTAATAACGAGGCACCACCAAACTCAATTCATTTACACTTGTTTTTGGCACTTAATTGGACGATATTTCCAAAAAAAAAAAAAAAAAAAAGCCGCCACAGTAATTTACGAGATTCAGGGCATAGTCGAAATAGTGATTGACCCACTTGTAATGAATTGGAGGTATCCAGAGACCTCAATGTATTGAAAGTGTTGTGTGGCCTTGTGAATAAATAACCCAGTTGAATGCAATCGAAAAAGAGATACATAATTAAATGTTAGTGTACTCTTAAATACAATGCTGTAGGAAAATCTGTATTTAAATAAAAATACTCGTATCTCTATTAAACTGCTGGTCATAATTAAAAGAAAGGTGTTTACAGTCCGATTGTAGAATCAATTATAGAACAACGGATCTATGTGACTGTGGTCAGACAGGGGTTCCATGCATTATATCTTTGGGGACTGCCCCCTAATGCCTAATAAAATAAGAAGAAATAACTCAATAGATCCATATAAAAATTTTATGCAAATTATCCAATTGCCAAACATAATGAATCTAATAAAAGTAAATTATAATAAGCTTATAGAACACTATAGCACTATTAAATTTAAATATCATTGATCTGCCATTCTTCTGTGGTACAATGGGTATATATATATATATATATATATATATTTATGTATATGTGTGTAAGTGTATATGTGTGTATATGTATGTTTTATCATGTGTATATGTGTGTATATGTATGTTTTATCATGTCATGTGTGATATCATGTCTGTAATTTACGATTGTACTATTATTGTTTACTGTCTGCCGTTGGGGTTCTGCGAGCCCCAGCGGCATAGTATGTAAAAATAAGCGATAAATGAATAAATTCTTCCCTGGAGGGATTTTATGCCGTAAACCTTCGGGTCGGCCCCTCCAGTGGGTGTCTCACACCTCTCTCACAGTCCGATTGCGCGGAAAGTGTTGGACTAAACAGAGCCAAATTTAACCCATTTGTGCCTGGATATTTTTGCGACTTTCTTCGATTTTTACTGATAACAGAAATAATAGATAAATTTCTGATGTCAACTTCTTGAACAAGGGATGATTTCTTTTAAAATCATTATGCATAAAAATTGAAATATCAACATACTACTGGGTCATGTTAAAATATTTTGTAGAGTTGAAGCTCAATACTCATGAATAAAGGCTAGGAAAAATAAATAACGTTTTCGACTAATAGCGAAAATGCCGTCCAAAAATGGGACGCTAGGCATAAATGGGTTAATTACTAATTAGATTATGGGGTTTTGATAAAAAAGTTCGGGTTTTCGTCACCTTGGATATAATATACGCAGTAGATACGTGAAGCCCATACTACAGTGTGTGCCAAACGTCAGGGACACAGGATTGGTACACAGTTTCCAGCTATTAGACGAAAATCATGGACGCTCTCGGCTTATTTCTAATAGGGAGGAGCATCGAAAGAGGTAAATGATGTGGAGCGAGAAGGGGTAGACTCATGGCCTATGGCCTCAATCATCTTAGGGTGTTTCCTTTCTTAGGATAAATTCGTATGCGAAAAAAAAAGATTGGATTGTCGTTGTATTTGCAAAACAAATAAGAGCAAAACTTTGTTTATTCCTGTTCAAGACACAATTTTTCTTTAATCTTATGATTTTTAAAATGATTGCTCATTTTATTTATAAGTTTGGGAAATTCCAATTGAATAACACACTAGATGCCATAAACGTAGCATGGCCAAAAATTTTAGGGGAGAACACTACAAATTCAAGAGTAAGTATAGGGAAATTTCATCAGGTTTTGGGAAATTCCAATTGAATAACACACTAGATGCCATAAACGTAGCATGGCCAAAAATTTTAGGGAAGAACACTACAAATTCAAGAGTAAGTGTAGGGAAATTTCATCAGGTTTTGGAAAAATAAAATAAAATAAACCTATGTACACGTATGTAATTGAACCTCCAGAAGTTGGCCACTTGCAGTTCCCACAAAAATTGTCCAATTTTCGGAGGTGTTCAAATTATGGAGGTATATGTTATAAGCGCATTTCATCTTCCAGAAAACTGTCTACTTGGGAAAGTGTCCAACTTACGAAGGTGTCCAAGTTAAGAGGTTTATCTATGCATGGTTTTTAATGCGAAGTTGAGGGGGGCATGCATTAATGTCTATGGACATTTTCAATATATCACGTCTGAAGTTAGTCATTGTTTGGTTCATGCCGAAAATCTCGCCATTTGTCATCGACATTGGCGAGTTTTGCCGAAATGTCGCCAAAAATAATTACGCATTTCGCATAACTCTTACACATTTAATTGTAGAATATTGAAATTTTGCCTTTAGAACTATTATAATAGCTAACAGTGCATCTCTTTCATATTGCAATCGACTGAGTAATTTATTTACAGGGTAGCCCAAAAGATTTTAAATACATTAACGTCTATGGATACCTTCAAATCATTAAAAGTCTGTGATGAATCACTATTTCGGCTATGACCAAAATCTCACCAACTATCTCAAGCTTATCGGCTTTTGGTGAAATATCGCCCTAATTAATTGCCAAAAAACAAATCTTTCAAAATTGAACCCAACTTGAAGATATCTCAATTACTCGATTAGAAATCGATATACCTTACTGTTATTGCTGTATTGCATCTCTTTCAAACAAGATAAGCTTAGATGAAGTGCACCAAAAATTTTTACGATTTAATACACGCGCAAGTTGTGTGATGCCCACATCTGATTTTTTTTTAACACTTCTAAATATGTGAGTCTCTTCCACTCTTTATATTTTATACTAAGATGTATATAGTTACAACATACGGAACTGGCATGAGAGAGTCCTCAGGCGAATCCTCCGTCCTCCGAAAAGTCCTCGTCCACCCTTTGAATGAGCAGTTTCGGATTCGCATTGTCCGTTGGCGACGGTCAACTAGAAAAATGTTCTCTTGAATGTAGAGAGTATCACGCAGAGAGGAGGGCCTCGATTTCAGGATCAGCTGACCAGTTTCGTTGACATCACTAGGGGGGGTGTCCAACGCGTCATGGCTCTTCCTCTTGACAGGAACGCCTGAGAAAGAAAACCAGTTACACAATCCCTACCCACACAGGTTCTCTGAACGTCTATAATCGTTCAGAAAGCGTTCTTTGAGAGTTAATAGACGTTCAGAGAACATACGCGTGCTGTATGGGTAGTAGCGCAATAACTCATACAGCAGACACAGGTTCTCTGAACGTCTTTAAACTTTCAAAAAACGTTCTCTGAACGTTAATAGGCGTTCAGAGAACCTATGCGTGCTGTATGGGAAGTTCAAAACGTTCAAAGGACGTTCTGTGAACGTCTTTTGAAGTAGTTGTGCTACTAATATTGGGGCGGGGGGGGGGGGGGTATGAAAGAATTACGAATGGCGAAAAATAAAAAAAATTCCATGAGTAAATACCGGCAGAGTTCGTACGAGTCTTGGACTTGTAAAATTCCGAACTTTAGAAATATTGTAATAAAATGGTCCGATATTTTAAAAGTGGTCCTCTTTTTTTTATAAAATAGTTAAAGAAGTCCTCTCAAGTTTTTCAGATAGTAACAGAGTTCAGGACTTTTTTTTCTCAAACATTCGGAATTTTAGCAAATTGAGGAACTCTGCGAACTCTGTACCGATCAAAAACTAGTTAAAAAGATAGTTGTAAATGATTTGTAGTTACTGCATACTGATAAATTCAAGATAAAAACATTTTATATTGTCTTCATTGACTATTGGTTAGGAGGTCACTGGCTACTAAGCACATTTCAAAATCTTTATAATTTAGACATAGATGGGCTTAAAAGTAATAATTTATGCTACATAATCATGCAATTACTAAAATAGAATATCCAGTACGATTTTTTTTTCCAACTACTTTTTGAATCTGATACATTGTACAAGTTAATTATTAAAAAAATATACCAACAAAAAAATAAATACATTAATCTATTAAAAAGAAAGAAATATAAATTCTTACCTGTGTTAGTAAAGGTTAAATAAATTATTTAAATGTAGTAAGGAAAGTGAAAACGATTTTATCTCGTTTAATCAGTTAATATTAATTGCTTATCATAGTTTATTCGCTCTCTTCACCTGTTTTATATATATACATATACATATGTAATGTAGAGTTTAAAATTTAATTTCATAGATTTTTTTATTTATTTATATTATTTATGAGTCCCTTTCTTAATATGCTAGCTGTCTTTCTTGTTATGGGCGCCCTAAGTAGGTGATAATTGGTTTTAATTCTTTATCTATTAGAGATAAGTGGGCAGTGTCAGTTGAAGAAAATATTAAAAATAAGGTCAGAAATAATACTCCGTTAAGAAAAAATTCCTCTCGTTAATTTTCAAAAAGTGACTCTTTAAATTTTTACACGACTCCCTAAAAAACAATTTCCAATTAGTAAAATGTGCCCCGTACACTAAAGAGGTGATATATGAAATTTGAGAACCATACCTTAAAAAGCGTCAGAGATATGAAGATAAACAAGGACGTAGCGTCCATGGATGTAATGGAAGGATTGCTTCCCTTCTAAAATTTAACTTACTTTTTACTGCCAATTACTTTTCATTTATCAAAAAATATTTCTAATCAACATAAAGTTAAGTTTAAAAGCGCTGCGCCAACTAGAGCCAATTTCGAGGACGCAGAGAGTTTAGTTTGAAAACAGCGCAAAAGTCCCACGCGCTGGAAGCAATGTTTACCCCATCTTCCCGTTTTTCTATATAGAAAAGGACAGTCGAAGAAGGGGGGGAAACCGAAGCAGCTAGCTACAGAAGTCCAGGAGGGATTAAGCCATAGCTGCCAACCTTCCCGATTTCTCACCACTAATTTTTACGTAGTAATTCATGCTTAAAATAACGCCAAAAATTTAATGCAAAATAAAACTGTTTGAAAATAGTGGTGGGAAATCCCCCCGAAGAAATCGGGAAGGTTGGCAGCAATGGATTAAGCAATCGGTTCGATTGCTTCAGCCACCAATCAAAGAAGTGCAGCTTGCTTAACCCATTTGTGCCTGGATATTTTTGCGACTTTCTTCAATTTTTATTGATAACAGAAATAATAGGTAAATTTCTGATGTCAACTTCTTGAACACGGGATGATTTCTTTTAAAATCATTATGCATAAAAATAGAAATATCAACATCCTGCTTGGTTGGTCATGTTAAAATATTTTGTAAAGTTGAGGCTCAATACTCATGAATAAAGGCTAGGAAAAATAAATAATGTTTTCGACTAATAGCGAAAATGCCGTCCCAAAAAAGGGACGCTAGGCATAAATGGGTTAAAAAGAAAAAGAAAAGAGAAAATGGGGATGCGGAATGGGAAATTTTCACTGACGGTGCACACAGAGGAAAATTTACAGGGATTTTTTTCAGACTTATTCTGGCAGTGATGCCATTTATCACAGTTTCGGCTTTTAACAAATCCGTTGAAATAAACGATAGATAAAAGCTTTTAGTACAGTAATTAATGTACATCTTTTTTTTTCAAACATATCTTTGTATTTTGTAATACTAATTATTTAGTTATTTAGAAATGTCTTATCTTTTTTAATTTTTCTTAAAATAAAATTTTTGCTTTGAAAAAAATGTGTGTTTTGTAATAATCATATGAACAAATGTTTCTCGATTAAAATAAATAAATCAAGGACTTTTCATTAACAATTGTAAACTTATGTTCAATAAGTGAAATTGTTTTGGGGTAGTTATGTGTGTTCTTTTTATGGAATATATATTTAAAAACCAGAAAACAATACATATATACTTTTAAAAAATCTTGTTTTAGAAATGTCTAAATAACTATTGAATAGCGGTAAAAAACACTCAAATTACTGGTGTTAAACGATAAAGTAAATAAAAAACTTTGTAAAAAACACACATAAGAAGTTATAGGTAAGAAGATACGCACGTTTCGGTCAAAAATTGTTTTGACCTTCATCAGTCCAAGCCCTTCGTCGCAAGGAACACAGGGAACTGAAAAGAGATAAACAAGCAACTTGCTTGCTTGTTTATCTCTTTTCAGTTCCCTGTGTTCCTTGCGACGAAGGGCTTGGACTGGTGAAGGTCAAAACAATTTTTGACCGAAACGTGCGTATCTTCTTACCTATAACTTCTTATGTGTGTTTTTTACAAAGTTTTTTATTTACTTTAACTATTGAATATTTGCATCAAAAGTAACTGTTTTCCCCCCCCTCTCAAGCAACAGTAATTCTGCGCACTATTAGCATAATTTAATAAATGCGGACTCCTTTAATGAGTAACTGACTGAAATGAACTTAGTAAAATTTGTTCTTTTTCTTCCTATAAGAAAGCGTACAAAATTTCACTATTTAAATATGTTAAGATAAACTAAAAAAATTTCTTAAAATCAATCTTCGATTTACAATTACAAAATTGTAAAACATAAGAGATTGTACATGCTTTATAAGCCTTCCCACATCATCGATAGTTGGTGTATTACTTTATCTTCAATATGCTGCATCCTTAAACTTCCTATAGCTTCGCTGTATAAATGTTACACTACTGGTCAAAAGTGTTGCAAGTTTGAGAAATCTAACCATCGTTTCAAGAATAAGCCCAGAAAAAATGAACAGGAAATTTGCCATATTTAATATTTTGAGAACTTACGTAGTATAATTGGAAAGAATACATCTGAAAATCACCCAAAACAAAATGAGAGCTTCTGGAACCAATATTTTAAGTTGGCACCATGGAACAACGAAAGAAGTGTTGTAAAACATTGTGGATTCCCTATCTATAAGAGTGGCTGTTGTGATCCAAGTCAAGGATGCTCAGCAACATAATAAATGATCTTTAGTTAAGTTGCATTTATTTATTATCCTCTTTTTGCAGAATAACCTTGAAATTAATTCTTTAATTTTACTCCAGCGAGCCAAAATGGATTATGATTTCTATAAAAACCTATATATTTTTTCAATAAATTAAATAATTATTTTTCTTCTTTAACTGAATGCTATCTTGTCTTCGAAGTTATTAATTTAACATGTTGACATTAAAAATATCAATTATATTGATTTTTAATTTTGACGGGGGAGAGGGGGGGGGCTTAATCTTGAAAAGGGTTAGATTTCTGAAACTTGCAACACTTTTGGCCAGTAGTGTATAATAGATTGAATGTTAAACACATTCCGTCAAGTACCAAATTACTGAAGAACAAAGAGCCGCCCAGGCCGAAACATGCAAGGTTTGCATAAATGCAACCTACACGTTAACATGAAGGTTATATGATGGTAAAAATAAATATTTAGCTATCACTCATGACGCTGCATTAATATAAAGCTAGGCTAGCATGATAATTGTAAAGTAATTGTACATTGAATAACTGTACATAATTTTATTAAATCAGTGCATGTATGCATATAAAACTTTAAGTATCAGGTTGTAACGAAAGTTTTCCGCCCTATCTGCCTGAAAAACTAGCTTCTAACTCCTTAGATAACTGTTTTTGAACTTTCGGTACCAAACCTGCACAGTATCACATGATACAACAATAGTACTTAAAGCTGTACTCATAATTCGTATATATTCTGTAGCTGGCTTTTTGCAACACAACTGGAAGTCAATGATGGTTCTAATTCTCTAGAGTGATAGTTCCATTTGAGACACCTTATACTGAATGATAACTATATTTTTTACAGATTTCACAACACAATGTTATAAAGTAAACCTCTTTCTTTCAAATGCCAAAAATCGTTTGACAAAATAGGAGCAAATACGCCAACAAGAACTGTGTGCTGACGATGTTTGCGGTGGCGGGAAACTTTCGTTACAAACTAATATATTTCTTCTAAACGAAGCAGTATAACTGTAGGGTATTAATAAAAGTTTTGAATTTATAAAGTTGTTTCCCTGCTTTTAAAAGCTACGCTACGCCATTGAAGATAAATATAATGCTGATGACTTAAACCACTTTTCAATGGCTCTCGAAGGGGAAAAAAAATTACGCCGAACGATCGCATTTCTGGAGTCGTACGGAAATTACAAAAGAAAATCCTTTCCCCCCCCCCCTTCTAAGAATAAACGTTTGCATACAAAATCATGTAGAGTCCCTGCAATTTCGTAGGATGAGAGGCTCAAATTGGGTACATCACCTCATGAGTGTATGGGATACATTTTACCGATTAGGATTGTTTCTGTACGGCGTCGTATAAAAATTTAAAAAGTGTAACTTTTTGAAAATAAACGAAAGGAATTTTTTTCTCTACGGAGTACTATTTCCGACCTTATTTTGAACAACTTTTTCTATTCACACTGCCCACTTATTTCTAATAGATAAAGAATGAAAGCCCGTTACCACCTTTTTGGGGACACCCTGTATAATATAAATTTGTGTACATACCTTGGTTCAAGAATTCCTCCGATTCTGCTGCACATGTAGCAGCAGAAACATACTTTTTTGGGCACTTTTCATAATGTTTTTTTTTCAATCCTGACACAAGTCCTTTACTTTCATATTAGCAGAACATGCATTTAGCTGTAACACCAGTTTTGCCTAAAACTTTGGGTTACTCCTCAAAATAATTCCAAATAGGATCCAATTGTTTTCAAAGATGACAGTTACCCCTACCCTGTACAGGTGCATCGCAGTCGCTCCTATTTTTTTTTTTTATTCATTCCTTCATCTCCTAAGTTTTACTGAAATAGCCTAGTACAGTAGACACCGGTTATAACGTACTCTCACGGGACCTAAAAAAGTAGTACGTTATAGCCGAAGTACGTTATAAGCGGTACCGCCGGTAAGATTCAATATTACACAAAAAAAAAAGTGGGCTCATAATTTCATTGTAATATGTTTTTTAAACAGGCCTGAATTCTTAAAATTTAAATTAAACAGAGACACGAATTCTTTATTACTTACATTTTTTATTGAGATAAATAATCTGTAATTTTTTTTTTTTTTTTAAATGAACAGGCATCAGGAGGCATTTACATGGATGAATGACAAATAAAAAACATGGTCTTGTTCATAGCCCTACCTAGCAGGTGAAAAAGATAAAAGATCGTTCCCTTTCTTCATACACAATTCATCTCGCTAGAGAATCTGAAAACTGACCACGAGTGTTTTTGAAGGTACTGAAATTTCCGAGAACAAGGAAATAAAATGCTTAAGAAAAGCAAAATTTTATTTTTGGCTTTGGTATAAAAAGTACGTTATAGCCGAAGTACGTACTTTTGTTAAGTACGTTTTAACCGAAGTTTAATAACATTATAAATATAGGACTTCGATCGGGACCTAGCTTCTTGGTACGTTATAACCGATAGTACGTTATATCCCAGGTCCGTTATAACCGGTGCGCACTGTATTTTAATGGCTTGATCGGCGAAACCTTAACATTAAAAGAAACATATTACAACTGATGAAGCAGCAGAGAATTTAGTCTATTATTCACAAAGGTAGGAATTTAAAAAATATATACATACTGGAACAACTGCGATACCTGCCTGTATTGAACAATAGACTAAGCATGTCTTGAGAATGTTGCTATCTTCCAATTCTGCCTCAGCCCCTTTTCAAGAACAAGTATTTGAAATAGTTCCTTTCACCTTGACATTCAGAATAAACTACTACTTAGTTACTAGGCATAAAAAAGAAAAGAAACATGTAACTACATGGCAAATCACTGAAATTCTCCAATTTTTTTTTTTTTTTTTTAAATCAGGACTCAAAGATGTAATTTCTGAGATATAATTTACACACACATCAATTATTCTATATATAAATAAATAAATATATGTATATATATATATATATATATATATATATATATATAGATTCTTGTTCTATAGTAGGATAGGGCCTAAATGTGTGGAGAGAATATCTCTTTTGATATGCCACACAACCAAAATTCTACTGTTTTGTTGTCTTCAATTATAATCTTCTGGGTATGGCGCCTGATGAGAGTCAGAGGTTATAATTTCCTTTCCATTAATGTTTGTATAATATAGGGTTCATTGTTTTTCGATCATCATAGTGTTTGATGTTTCTGCTGTATATTTTTTCCTGTGGGGTATTTCATGTTTGCAGCAATATACTTTGTGCTTTACTTATTAATTATATATGCTAATATATGCTTGTTATCTATAAGAAATAAAGTTCAATATCAATTATAAGAGTTTAAAATGTACTAGGCAGATATTTGTATTTTTTAAACATTTATATATATATATATTACTTAATTAACATTTAAACATAATTACAATATAAAAACTTCTCTGTACCCAACATTATTTAGTTTCTCCGATATTAAAATGAAGCTGACTGCATTTTACTGTGTTGTTTCTTTATGAACATGATCCTTTTTGTGTTCTCAAAACTAAAGATATGGAAAGAACTTTAGTTACATCAGTTCAGTGTAATATTTTTTATGTTCTGTGTATACTCTTTCTTAAAATATACATTTAAAAATAATTTGTACTCACTATTTAAGAATATATAACCAGTTTTATTTCATTAAAGAAGATTAGCTTGTTATTTCAAATAGTAATTTAAATCAGTCATTTTTTTTTTAAAAATCAGTTGATTTAAATCACTACAACCCTGATAATATACGAAATTATACACCGACATGTGTGGTTATCACGCGGTCCCACCTATCGTGTACGTTTGAGGTATAATAGTACTTTCTTTATGAAATGTGTACCTGTTTAATCTGGTATGAGAGTGTAAAAAATGTTGATACATACTACTCCACAAAGTTTTAAATAGTCAGCTATTCTTGTCCAAAAATGCCCCTTTTAAAATACAATAAAATGTTTAATGCTTTTTTCTAAAGTATCGGGTTGATCGGATGTCGTTTTTTCGTGTGTCAATATTTTGCCCAGACAAAACTATTGAAGATAATAATACGAAATTCGGCGCGTAGGTGCTAGATTGGAAAGCATTTTACAAAATTCGTAAATTATGGGGGATAGGGGGCCAAAACATTCGTTTCACATATCCTTCGTGATCTCACAGAAGAAAAGAGATATCCATAAAATTCTTGTTTTTAAAATACAGTCCTCGAATACCTAAAAATCGATTTCAGAACATTCTGAATTTGACCTTCATGGAAGGTGGACGTAAAAAAAGGGGGAGGATTTTTTTAAACAAAAAATGTATTATTTATAAAATGATCCCTTTAAAATTTAACAAATACAGATCCTATGCCTAGACACAGTTTGTTTGTAAATCAATACTTATTGAAAATTTATTTGTTTGAGTTCTATGTAAGAAAACGACATTATTTTCCGATCAACCCAATAGATGCAACACATTCCTATTTTTGGCAGAACATTTTTTTCAATTAGTGACAAAATGTGCAATAACGACATGATCCAATTGTTTAAATTAACATTAATAAACAAACTTAACCAAATTTATTTCTTGTAAAATATATAATTTTCCCCCTTAGGTACGCTAGGTTGTTTACCAAATATTTTATTCACATACATTACTTAGGTTTTTATGTGTGTGTGTACTAGATAGGGGTAGCAAAACATATCGAAAAACATCCAAGAAGAAAAAGTTCAAAATCGTCAAAAGTTCATATCGAGTCTTAAGGCGACAATGGACCTTCGAATTCGCAAAAATGTTCTACTAAAACGGTTTTTGTTTTCTTGCTGAATATTGATCTACAGTTCATTAGGTTCAAAATAAAAGAAAAACCATGACTTGATGATTAGAATGGCATTTAGGACAGTTTTAAATATGCAAACAAACGACAGCTAACAGCTGTATCAAGATTTCAAATGCTTTTATCGCAAAACAGATTTTCGAATTATTTTGTAAAGTTCAAAGTGTTCCATGCGCATTTAATTTTGTTGAGTCTTTCTGAAACTTCGTATAAAAAAAAAAAAAAAAATAAAAATCCGTCATGAATATTTGAAAAGATAAGACTTTTAAAATAATAATTTCTTTTTTGCATGGTTTTTGTTCAAATTTTGCTGAAAATCACATATGTTTACGAAAATAATTTTCTGTTTTCTATAGTTTTGATTGTAAGTAAAAGTTTAACACTAACTTTAGTTGTAACTGCATAAGGCTAGCTTAAGAAAAAACAGTCAGTTGTCACACACAAAAATTGACGCGCATGAAGCATTTTTTAATAATATCATTAATTAATATGTTTTAATTTCTGAACTAATTAAACTATGAGATTAATCTGGATCTAATATCTTCGTAGTCGAGCAACATTATATCACTATACAAAATTTTGTAGTGATTGACTGATAAATACAGAATTTTTCTTTTATGGTCCATTGTCGCCTTAATGTATCTAAAGTTTTTTTTTTTCTTCTGATAATAAGAAACATATAAGCACAACATCAGTATTTAATAGAAAAAATACACCAAATAAAATAATTTACAAACATCTACTCTGGTGTATTGGTAGAAAGATGCTTGGAGAAATTATCTTTGTAGAAATCAGCCTGCAAAACCTAGTTTCATTTTGAGTGAAACCGAAGATGATTTCTCAAGTTTCTTTACCGAGTGAATCCTTTCTGACACAAATCGCAAGTATAAGGCTTCCCCCCCCCCAAAATGAATCGTGAGGTACTGCTTAAACTGGCTCTTCTGAGTGGAAGCATTCTGGCACACACTGCAAGCATGAGGTTTTGTGTGAAGGAGGTGTTCTTTCAAACTTTCCTGCAGAGTGAAAGCTTCTCGACACGCATCACAAACGTAAGGTGTGTTCTAAAGTGTGATTGTGAAGGTGCCGATTCAAGGAACTCTTCAGAGAGAATGATCTCTGACACACACTGCAAACATGAGGCTTCTTCCCAGTGTGAACAAGAAGGTGTACACTCAAGAGCATTTTCAAAGTAAATGCTTTCTGAGACACGTCGCCAACATAAGGCTTCTCTCCTCTGTGAATGCGAAGGTCAAGGTTCATCCAAGTGATTCTGCTGAGTGAATGGCTTTATGACACACATCTCAAACAAGGGGCTTCTCACCCGTGTTATTTCAGAGGGGTACACTCAGGTGAGTTTTCCGAGTAAATGCTTTCTGACACACACCGGAAGCATAAGGCTTCTCTGCCATGTGAATGCGAAGGTGTTTATCCAAGTGAATCTGCTGAATGAATGCTTTCTGACACACACCACAAACATGGGGATTCTCATCCATGTGATTTCGAAGGTTTACTCTCAGGTGAGTTTTCCGAGTAAATGCTTTCTGACACATGCATACTAGATAGACTAGATAGGGGTAGCAAAACATATCGAAAAAATCCAAAAAAGTTCAAAATTCATATCACAAGTCAATGTTTTTAAAGTTTTTTTTTTAATAATAAGAAACGATTAAGCAACATCAGTATTTAATAGAAAAATACACCAAATAAAATAACTTACAAACATCTACTCGGGTGTATTGGTACAAAGATGATTGCACAAAATATCTTTGTAGAAAGCCTGCAAACTATAGTTTCATTTTGAGTGAAAGCAAAGATGATTTCTCAAGTGAATGAATTCGAAGGTGTTGTTCATCAAAGTAATTCTGCTGAGTGAATACTTTCTGACACACATCGCAAACATGGGGCTTCTCACCTGCGTGATTTCAGAGGTGTACACTCAGGTGAGTTTTCCGAGTTTATGCGAATGTAGGTGTACACTCAGGTGAGTTTTACGGGTAAATGCTCTCTGACACACACTGCAAACATAAGGCTTTTCTCCCGTGTGAATGCGAAGGTGTTCATCTAAGTGAATCTGCTGAGTGAATGCTTTCTGACACACATCGCAAACATGGGGCTTCTCACCCGTGTGATTTCGAAGGTGTGCATTCAGGTGCGTTTTCCGAGTAAATGCTTTCTGACACACACCGCAAACATAAGGCTTCTCTCCAGTGTGAATGCGGAGGTGTTCATCCAAGTGAATCAGTTGAGTGAATGCTTTCTGGCACACATTGCAAGTATGGAGCTTTTCCCCCGTGTGATTGTGAAGGTGTCGATTCAAGGAACTCTTCTGAGAAAATGCTTTCTGACACACACTGCAAACATAAGGCTTTTCTCCGGTGTGAATGCGAAGGTGTTCATTCAAGTAATTCTGCTGAGCGAATGCTTTCTGACACACATCGCAAACATGGGGCTTCTCACCAGTGTGATTTCGAAGGTGTACTTTCAGGTGCGTTTTCCGAGTAAATGCTTTCCGACACACACCGCAAACATGAGGCTTCTCACTCATGTGAATGTGAAGGTGTTGGTTCAAGGAACTCTTCTGAGAGAATGCTTTCTGACATACACCACAAACATGGGGCCTATCTCCCGTGTGAATGCAGAGGTGTTCATCCAAGCGATTCACAGAGCTTAGTGCTGCTCCACAAACATGGCACACATACAGTTTCTCCCCAGTATGAGTACGGACATGGAGCTTCAAGGATGATTTTCGGGAAAATGCTTTATGGCATGTGTCACATGCATGCCGTTTCTTTACAGTGTCAGCATCAATATCTTCCTTCAGTTTTCGTTTTTCAGCACATGCTCTGTCTCTCAAGCGTGTTTCTTGTTCTTCCATTTGAATGCAGAGATGATTGTTCACTGAGGATGATGACTCAAAATAATGAGGTTGCTTTTTAAAAGGAAGATAATTCATTGAACAGTGACAGCCTGTACACCTTTCTCTTTTCTACGATTTTCACCCAGATTCTTCATTATTGTGAGGGAAACAAAATGTTTACATTAGAGTTCTGAATCAGGGTTGCTTCTTCGATAATTTATGCATTTCATGCTTATTCTTTCTGAAATCAGATGACGCATTTCAGGAACACAGAAAAAATGCATAAAACTGATATTTTGAGAAAAAAAAAAACTTCTGATCCTGCATTATGTAAAATTATAGAAACGTTTTTTGAAAGGAACTGGTGCATTTGATTTTAAATACCATTTCATATTATTTCAAACACATTCAAGCAACTTTCATTCAAAGCATAAATTATCACATCATAAACTGGGAAATTAGGAATCAATAAAACACTCAAAGTAGAAGAAGACGGATGATGCAAGGAAGCGGAGATGCACAATTTCTTATCTGCAATGAAAGAGAACAAAATATAACTGATGAAAAAAAAAGAAAATTAAGAGAGAAATGACGGGTTCCCTGCAAAAAGGAGGTAGTTTCATCCAACAGAAGTTTGGAGTACTGTCTAATAATGTCAAATAAATCAAATAAAATCTTATTTGTCTGGTTCAAAAGGATGTAGGTTAGGGTGTATCGAAAAAACCTTTTTTTCGAAATTCGTTTGTCCTTAGTGTTATTTTTTTGGCCAAATTGGCTCAATAAGAAGTGTGCCAAATTTCAACTCGATCGGTTAATATCTTCAGGTGCCGCTTTTGACTTAAAGTTTGAAAAAAAAAAAAATGGAAAAAAGCAACTTTTTGGAAAAAAAAAATTAAATATAAATTTTTCGAAAATTTCTTGTCCCTGGGAATAAAGTTTACCTAAATTGACTCAATAATAAGTGAAAAAAAATTCAGCTCGATTTATCAATATGTTCAGTTGCCGTCATGAGCTTAAAAATTGAAAAAAATTGGAAAAAAGGCGAATTTCGCTGGCACTCTGTAGAGACATTTCATTTCTTTAATACAAATATTTTGTATGTACATCAAGTCTCAATAACGTAAATAACATAAGACGTATGTTTTGCAGCTCTTTGTCTATTTTTGAATTTTTTTTAAATAGCCCAGAACTCACCACGTGGAGGTGTGGCTGCATTTCGAGTTCCGCTCACCCTCCCGACCATTCATATTTTGATTTTATGTGTTCTATCTAAACAAATTGTTGATTGACATTTAGGAGTAGTTTTGTACTCTGCCTTAGAGGAAAACTTTGGAATATGCCTGCGAGTTTTTAATGTTGCTAATATAAACTTGTGCCGCACCTCTTTGCCACACACGGACGCTGCCGCATCCGTTACAAGTTTCACATATCTTTCGACTGCTTGTGTGTGAGCGGGAAAACATGTAATATCTTTTGGATAAGAGGCTGATTTTATATTATCCTGCATTTTGTTTTAAGCTTGAATGTTGTGTAAGTGGCGGTTCAGTTAACTTGCATTTGCACCAGTCAGTCATGTTGCCAGCATCTGCATTAATATCCGGCACAATGAATTCCCGAATGACATTAGAAGATGAAGAGGTTCTAGCTTTTAGAATTCGTTTCGAACCAAGTACCCTTGTGTCTGCGTTGTTATCAGAAATCATTGAGAGATGATTTTCAGGGTGGGCAAGCCATGAATTTCTCTGTAAGACAGGATCAATTATTTTCCTGTATTTGATATCCATGCAGCGGGAATCAGACAAAAGTTTCCACAAATGTCGACCGCCTTCAACGCACGATGGATTTTTCTTGATATTAAACCAAATAGGAGCATACACATTCATAATGTATTGGTCGAATGCTTGAAGTGTTTCTGTGGGATCCCTTGTTAGCAATGTATAGACGTAATATCCTATTTGCAGCTGTTAACAATCTTGCGTGATGTAACTTACCAGGATGCTTTTCTGCCAATCTAACATCACAATCACCAGCGAAACTGCTTTAGAAGATAGCTTTGATCGGATGATAGATTGTCGTTCACTATATCTTCAGTCCGTTGTATTGGCATATCCTCGCAGTTTTTTAACGTCATTCCAACTGTTCCTGTGAACGTAGAAGGTCCTGTGCTTTTTCCGTCAATTTCGTTAATGATGTGCCGCAAGTCACATTTTCTTTCGTCTTGTATTAATTGCCGTAACATCACAGCCTATTACTACTTCTTCTGAAGTATCAATTTTTTCTTCTAAAAGAAAATCTCTGATAACTTCGACAATGCTGTTTCCTCTTCCAGATTTGGGAATCAGATGACTCATGTATGTTGATCCTGGTTCAGCTGCAACAACAACATGCTCCTCCTTCACATGAGTACGATAACAGTTATCGTTCTTTTTCTGAATTATCAATATTCCATCTTATCTTTCAAAATAAAGTCCTTTCACCTCACGGGACCTGAGTCTTGATGCAGCCTCCTTTACAACGGTGTAGCCTAACTTTCTTTTCTCTCTAACAACTTTATTTGGGTGAATCACTTTCTCAGCTGGATTCTCCGCTCGTCGTTAATTTTTCGCAGTCGTTAACTTTGCCCCGCCTTGAGGTGGAGTTTTAAGGAGGAGCGTCAAGGGGTTCATGTGATTGGCTAAAAGACCTCCCGTTTCCCTCCGGAGTTGTTATCGCAGTCGGTAACCAAACAACTGGTTCTGCCCAGTTGGTAGCTAACAACCGACGATTTCGTGAACCACCGGCGGAGAATTCCACCCTCTCTTTGTTATCAGTTGTAACAAGACCTACGTCTTCTAAAAGAGATGAAGCTAAAAGAGCTGCTTTCCGATTAGAAATGTGAGTCCTGTAAACTGCACTGGCAAAGTTAGCAAGCTTAATTTTTTCTTTCAATTTTTCTAGTTTTTCAGAAGGATTGAACTCTTTGTCTGAATCAGAATCTATCTCGGTTTCACTTTCACTTATAAGCACTTCAGATGAAGAAATTGAAACAGTCTTATTTATATTCAGTATGCATCTCTTTTCTTTACGATGAATCTGTTTCTCTCGACGTTTAGTCTTCATTACGTCTAAGCTTCCAATAAACATTCTTCTTTCCGATAACAGATTCACAGCACAGATTCTGTACTAAAGTAGGCTGTTTTTTCATCGTGAGATACTTTCTTTATAAGAACGCGGTGATGCAGCTTTTAAGATATGTTGCTATGCATTTATAAAATTATTCTAGTAATATAGAATTCAATGTTCATATTATATTATAATTATTACTAAGCGTAATTTACGTCATTCAGACATGATGCAACAGCAAAATTTCATGGCCAAGAGTAAAAGAAGTTTCTTTAATTTTTTTCAAACTTTAAGCTCATTTCCGACACTGAACATATTAAGTAAATAAAAAAACTTTGTAAAAAACACACATAAGATGTTATAGGTAAGAGGATACGCACGTTTCAACCAAAAATTGTTTTGGCCTTCTTCAGTCCAAGCCCTTCGTTGCAAGCAACACAGGGAACTGAAAAGAGAAAAACAAGCAAGATGTTGCCACAAGGGGCAAAGAAAAGTCGAACAAAACCACGGAGAGGGGAGAAAAAAATATAAATAAAAAAAAAGGGGGAAAAGAAAGAAGCACAAAAATACAGAAATAAAAAAGGAATTCCTTTCTTATTTCTGTATTTTTGTGCTTCTTTCTTTCCCCCCCCCCTTTTTTTTTATTTATTTATATTTTTTTCTCCCCTCTCCGTGGTTTTGTTCGACTTTTTTTTGCCCCTTGTGGCAACATCTTGCTTGTTTTTCTCTTTTCAGTTCCCTGTGTTGCTTGCAACGGAGGGCTTGGACTGAAGAAGGCCAAAACAATTTTTGGTTGAAACGTGCGTATCCTCTTACCTATAACATCTTATGTGTGTTTTTTACAAAGTTTTTTTATTTACTTTATTGTTTAACACCAGTATTGTGAGTGTTTTTTCCACTGAACATATTGATTGATCGAGCTGAAAATTTTTTCACCTATTATTGAGTCAATTAATGTAAACTTTAATCCCAGGAACCAGAAATTTTCGAAAAAATTATATTTAATTTTTTTTTCAAAAAGTTGCTTTTTTCCCTTTTTTTTCAAACTTTAAGTCAAAAGCGGCACCTGAAGATATTAACCGATCGAGTTGAAATTTGGTACACTTCTTATTGAGCCAATTTGGCCAAAAAATAGCACTAAGGACAAACGAATTTCGAAAAAAAGGTTTTTTCAATGCACCCTAATCGTTAAGTTCTCACTTTACTCAAGAGATAAAAGCTGCCAGCCTCGATAGTCTGTGCGGAATCCCCAAAAGTTTTTCAAGAAATCTTCCTCCTTTTTGCAGTAAACCCTTCAAATATATATATATATATTTTAAATTTAAAAAGGTCACTTTTAGTTGCGTTATAACTATACAGGTGTCCCAAAAACACTGACTTAGGCATTTATTCCTTAAATACTGGTGACTGATATGTGCAGTAAATTACAAAGTCACTTAAGAAAAAAGGTACAGAATTTAACAATTTCACAGCACCAATAGAAATTTTGCGGAGATTAAATAAATACAAAACTTAAATTTTTATACGGGCTCTATTGTCTCATATGGCTTGTTACAGGCTGTATAATCAGACCCATTGCTAAGACTTTTTTTATGAAAGGGGGGGAGGAGATTCTTAAAATGCTAAGTCAAATACAGTAGGAGAGAGAGGGGGGGGCACCATGGGATGATTAATATTTTTCTATAATTTATAACCTACACTCTGCAATTCTTATGTGATTACCATAGATAATTATTATTTAAAAAAATGAATAGCTCATCTCATTTATTTATTTATTTTCTATAAAAATTGTACATAGTTTCATTTCTAATTTTGTCATAAAACTGAGTATTGTTTCATAAAATGCACATTTACATTATTATAATACTTATTTAAACATAGTACTCAAATATAATATAAATAGCCTTACAATATGTGCAGCAGGGGTGCAGAAAATATTTAGGGTCCAATATTTCCCCAGAACACAATTTGTTTTGACCAAAATTACCCCAAAACGTAAGCATATTTCCATTCTAGTTTATTTAAATATACTCGGGACAAAAAATTCCCCAGCGCCTCAGAATTTTCCCCGAACCTAGTTCGGGTATTCAGACATATTCTGCACCCCTGATGTGCAGTAGCTTCAACAATATGATTTTTTAAAAATCGAATCCATCATTGGTACTCGCCTTGTATATTTCCACATCTTGCCAAATTACTTTACTCTTTGCATACTAGCCTTTCAAACATATGCTTTTTTTTTTTAAATCAAGCTTATTTATATATACTTTAAATAAAAACATTTTTCATGCTATGCATTCAAAATTTGAAAAATCCAAACAAATTTCTAACCTAATAACTTAGAAAAAATAATATTGTGTTTACATTTATTGAGTGCACATGTTTACATTTAAATCTTTCAAAGTGTAACCGTCTTTTTATCAGTGCAAATGGTTCCTGCCTTTTACAGAAATAAATTTTATCTACCAAAACACTGCATCTTTTTCAGTAGGACTCTGGCAAAATACCACAAGATAAAATATACAATTTTTAATAAATTCACCGTATCCCCTTTTTCGGAAAAAAATATAATGACTGAAATATATACAAGATGTCCCAAAGAAATGGCAACATGCTCTAAATCGGTCAATGACAGATATGTGGGCAATGTAAACTGAAACAAAATTTCTAAATAAAGTAGGTGAAAAGACTACATTAAAGAAAAAAAAGTTCCTTGTGTGTATTTTCAAAATGTGACGCTTTTTAAATCTGTAAATGCTTCTGGAACAAAAAAGAATTCTAATTAGTAAAATGTGTCTCATACACTAGCGAGGTGCTGGTGTATAAAAATTCAAGAATCATATCCTAGAAGTGTCAGAGATATGAAGATAAATATAGGCTGACTAAAACCACTTTTTAGTAGCTTTCGAAGTGGGAAAAAAAATCATTGTATAATCACACTCTAGGGTGATACAGGAAAGATTCTAAAAATAATTTTTTGCACACTAGCAATAAACATTTACATTATTATTATATTTTGAATCATCTCATTATACTAGGGGGCGAAATTTATTTTGGGTTTTGTATACAAAATTAAAAAGTGTCACTTCTTGAAAATTAAGGACAGGAAATTTTTACAAAAAATTGTCAAAAGAACAGGTATTTAAAAAACAAATTAATTAAAATTTTGTAAGATAACACATGTAAATGTTACTTATCAAGGTAAACATACGTAATAATCAAAAAATTTTTGATCTTCATTAATAGTGGTCGAAGTCCATACCTAGACTGACACCTGTTTAGCTGGATAAGTAACTTTTTTGCAAAGTGCACTTTAATGGAAATCTTTTCTCAAGAACATTTCTTTCTATTTACATTCAGTTTCTAATGGATAAAGAACTAAAGCATGACATAATCTTTTGGGGACATCCTTTACACATGTACTGTGCTGTTTTCACTTTTTAAAGATTTTTTATTGTTCAAAAATTAAAATAATGATTGTTTTAAGGTGATATGCATATGAATAAACTCTTTCCTCAAATTTTTGCTCAAGGTAGCAATACTACACATTTCATACATCCTTAGGGGTTTCAAAATTTAATGAATGATACACAAACCTAATATTTAAGTTAATTAGCTATTTTGTTTTTGCTTAAGTTTTGTTTCTGTTTTTCTTTCCCTGCTATTTTCATCATAATAGATCGTTTGGCATAAATAATCAGTTCTGTGTCTCAAATTATTGTCCTTTTAGATTGCTTTCTTCTTTATGTATCCCTTTGTTAAGGCTACATTTTGATATGCATATCACTTCAAAACAATCATAAACTTAATTTTTGTGCACTTAAAAATTTTATTAAACATGAAAACATCACAATACACACCACAATATTGACTTTATGACTTTTTTATCAATTACGTAAGGAATTATGAACAAGGTATACAAGATTAAGAACATCCCAAATTTACATATAATCATAAGCAGCAATCAAAATGTTTCTATTTGCAATCCATGTACTAAAATGCTCCGAATGATCTTTCCTATGTCTCAGAACTTCATGTTTTGCTTCAGAAGAATTCTTTTGACTTTTCAGATACTGCACACACACCTTTTTCCCGCATTTCTACAAATGTGCAGTTAAGATTTCTTCTTAGAGAAAGCTTTATTTACATATATCTCACACATTTCAGACATGTGTGTTCAGACCTATAAGATGTGCACTCGTGTTGTTTTTCAGATAATCCTGTCTCAAAAAGGTCTTGCACATAACTTTTCTATACTCCTATGGCAGGAAGATATCTCTCATTTTCCTTCTGGTAGAAACTTTTTTGTTACATATGTAACATACAAGATTTTTCTTCTACGAGCATATGAAGATGTCCCAAGTGTTCTTTCTGAGAGAATGGTAATATATATACCGTATGTATGGTTCCTTCTCTGACCAGGTATACCCTGTATTCAAAAGCTAGTTGTTGGAAAATGTTTTCTGTCATTCTCACTTATGTGGGTATGAAGATGTGTAATCAAGTTTCCATACTTAGAGAATTCTTTCTAGCATACATAACACACATACTAGGGTGTCTTTACTGTGTGAGTATGAAAATGTGTACTCAAGAGTTCTTTCCGAGAGAATCCTTTCTGACATACGTCACACACAAAAGGTTTCTCTCCTGTGTGGGTACGAAGATGTCTATTTAAGTGTTGCTTCTCAGAGAATCCTTTATCACATAGTTCACACACATAAGGTTTCTCTTTTGTGTGGGTACGAAGATGTACCTTCAAGCTTCTTTTCTGGGAGAATCCTTTATGACATATCTCACACACATAAGGTTTCTCTCCTGTGTGAGTACGAAGATGTGCATTAAAATTTCCTTTGTCAGAGAATCCGTTCTGACATATGTCACACACAAAAGGTTTCTCTCCTGTGTGAGTATGAAGATGTGTACTCAAGAGTTCTTTCCGAGAGAATCCTTTCTGACATACGTCACACACAAAAGGTTTCTCTCCTGTGTGGGTACGAAGATGTCTATTTAAGTGTTGCTTCTCAGAGAATCCTTTATCACATAGTTCACACACATAAGGTTTCTCTTTTGTGTGGGTACGAAGATGTACCTTCAAGATTCTTTTCTGGGAGAATCCTTTATGGCATATCTCACACACATAAGGTTTCTCTCCTGTGTGAGTACGAAGATGTGCATTAAAATTTAATTTGTCAGAGAATCCGTTCTGACATATGTCACACACAAAAGGTTTCTCTCCTGTGTGAGTATGAAGATGTGTACTCAAGAGTTCTTTCCGAGAGAATCCTTTCTGACATACGTCACACACAAAAGGTTTCTCTCCTGTGTGGGTACGAAGATGTCTATTTAAGTGTTGCTTCTCAGAGAATCCTTTATCACATAGTTCACACACATAAGGTTTCTCTTTTGTGTGGGTACGAAGATGTACCTTCAAGATTCTTTTCTGGGAGAATCCTTTATGACATATCTCACACACATAAGGTTTCTCTCCTGTGTGAGTACGAAGATGTGCATTAAAATTTCCTTTGTCAGAGAATCCGTTCTGACATATGTCACACACAAAAGGTTTCTCTCCTGTGTGGGTACGAAGGTGTTGGTTTAAAGTTCCTTTCACAGAGAAGCCTTTCTGACATATGTCACATATATAAGGTTTCTCTCCTGTGTGGGTACGAAGATGTGTATTCAAGCTTTCTTTCTGAGAGAATCTTTTATGACATATCTCACATGCATATGGTTTCTGTTTTGTGTGAGTACGGAGATGTCTATTCAAGTTTTCTTTCAAAGTGAATCCTTTCTGACATGTGTCACACACATGAGGTTTCTCTCCTGTGTGAGTATAAAGATGTGCATCATAGTTTCCTTTATAGGAGAATACTTTCTGACATACATCACACATATAAAGTTTCTCTCCTGTGTGCATATGAAGGTGTCTGTTTAACGTGCTTTTATCAGAAAATCCTTTCTGGCATATATCACACACATAAGGTTTCTCTCTTGTGTGGGTGGTACGAAGATGTCTATTCAAGTTCATTTTCCAAGAGAATCCTTTCTGACATATGTCACACATATAAGGTTTCTCTCCTGAGTGGGTGTGAAGGTGGTCGTTTAAAGTTCCTTTTACAGAGAATCCTTTCTGACATATGTCACACACATAAGGTTTCTCTCCTGTGTGGGTACGGAGATGTGCTTTCAAGTGTCCTTTCACAGAGAATCCTTTCCGACATATATCACAGACATAAGGTTTCTTTCTTGTGTGGGTATGAAGATGTGTATTCAAGACATGTTTCCGAGAGAATCTTCTCTGACATATGTCACACACATAAGGTTTCTCTCCTGTGTGGGTACGGAGATGTGCTTTCAAGTATCCTTTCACAGAGAATCCTTTCTGACATATATCACATGCATAAGGTTTTTCTCCTGTGTGCATATGGAGGTGTCTCTTTAAGTTTCTTTTATGAGAGAATCCTTTCTGACATATGTCACACATATTAGGTTTCTCTCCTGTGTGGCTACGAAGGTGTTT
This sequence comes from Cheiracanthium punctorium, assembly GCA_038373885.1. Lineage (NCBI taxonomy): Eukaryota > Metazoa > Arthropoda > Arachnida > Araneae > Cheiracanthiidae > Cheiracanthium > Cheiracanthium punctorium. The sequence continues at coordinate 62,520 of JAWZYV010014107.1, forward strand.
GATTAAGGTTCCTTTTTCAGCAAATCCTTTTTGACATAAGTCCCACACATATGGTTTATTTTCTGGGTGAGTACGGAGATGGGCATTCAAGTGTTCCTTCTGGTAGACTTTTTCTTCATGCGTGTCACATGCATAGTGTTTTTCTCCTGTGTTAGTGCAATGGGGTTTCTTGAAGGAGAGCTGTACAGATAAGTTTCTTTGACACCCAGTGCACTCTGAAATTTTCTCCCCGGCATAGTCACCAATGTTCGAATGTGGAATTTGAGAGCATGTTCCTTGGGAAGATCCTGTATCCAAAGTTTTTATATCCATGAGACAAATAATAAAAATGATTTGGAGAAAGAATATAATCCGGGTAAGTAGTAGGACAATATTGTACCTTAATTTTTCTCAGTATAAGCAACCTATTCACTGAAGTTTCTTTTAAGAGAAGGCAGATATATAATTCAGTGTATTAGTTCATTAACAATAACACCTGAGAAATGTTGAATGATCTAGACTTGAAGAATAAACTAAAATTTTCTTATTGCTGATGTATTTTTTTTAAATATCACTTTTTGGTCAGAAAAAAAAAAAAAAAACTTCTAGGTCTTCACGATGTAAGGTTTTCCGTCGTTGAACAAAATGTTTGAAGGCAACTTCCTGTTTGAAGTATTGTCAATGATTGAGATTTTCAAAACCAAATAGTGTGGCTCTATCTGTGTTTCTGATCCTTATTATTAACTTGCTTCACATGCCATGATACAAAACCATGAAGTACGGAAATTCTACTCTGAGAAGGAAATTTTATACACACAAGAAATCTGTAAGAAAATCAATAAAACAAAGTCAATAAAAAATAACTACAAGGAAAAGAAATTATTTAACTAATCTAAATTTCTTTGAAATTTTGAGTCAAAAAGGATAAGTTTAAACTTCTCAAATCAACCGAGACAGTTGGTGACATAAAAAATAATGTATAAAAGGGGTGCATCCCCTGTGTCCCGTGGGCCAAAACTTTCCTGCGGTGCTTATTTCATTGACCCACAAATCCCTATAATAAAACTAACTTGCATGCACTACTTTTGTTGCACAGACACTTCTATTCCGAATTCTGAAGAAGTTAGTGTATCTCCACAAGAGTGGATGTAATCGAATTTTGGGTGTTTTCTACAGAAGTGAAACAAGACATCACCACAGAGCAAATCTTTTGTCATCACGCTCCCTGTACAGTTTCATCAGAGGTGCACTCCTGAGTTTGCTATTCACTGTACTGCTCAGTCGGCAAAAGGGTTATTCCATGTCAAATCAACACAGGAAATGGCACTCTACAACTCTCCCTGGACAACCCTCCACCACTGACCCCCTCCGATTGTTTTGAAACTTGGCACAGTTGTACACTGTGACCTGTAGCCAAATATCAAATTTTAGATTTCTACCTCGTTTTTTTCAAAAGTTACAAATTTTTAAACTTTTTAAAAAAGTGAAAAAAAAAATGAAATACTTTACCTCATAAAACAGACTATTTAATGTCAAATAACAAATTATTTGAATGAAAGAAAGGAATAAAAAGGTTTGATAATGTTTAATAAAACCCAAAAAGGAGGGAGGTTTTATTGTTTGTTTTCTTTAAACACAGCTGAGTTTTCCGACGGACTGAAAAAGGTTGTGCATCCTTGACCTACAGTTTAAAAAAAATTATAAAAAACTGGATATTTTCCATGAAAAATTAAAAACAAAAAAAATCTCTAGAAACTGTGATTCAAAAAATGACATGAATTTACTAACACCAGACATTGCGTTAATTTTTTATGAGTAAGTTTTCATCAATGTCTATTTAGTTGGAGAAGCATATATTTAATAAAACGGTAAAACTGCTAGATGGGTCATTCCATGCCAAATCATCCAGCCAAAGTGTACATTGTCCACCCCACCTCCTCAGATTTGGATGAAACTTGGTACATGGCATCTTTAGACAAATATAAGAACCCGCATTTTTTATGGAATATTTACATTATTTTGCTTTTTATAGCTCTTTGAATTTTTGCCTCATTCAATAGATTTTTCCGAGACACTTTCAAACCAGAATGGCAGACTCAATTACAATTTGCTATTGTTTCAATAATTACCAAGATAAATTGTTGAAATTCACTATACTTATACAGAATATGATACAGATTCACAATATATCTTATAAAATACAATTTATTTAATATAAATAATTATTATTAATTTTTGAATTTAGAAAATGAGTTTTCAGAAATTTAAAACATAGAACAACTAATCCACCTATAACTTTTTTCTGACTAATTTGACAGTTTTGGTTTTAGTGTCATTAGAAAGAGCATAAAATTACCTATTAAAATATGGAAAAAAAATAGTGTGTATTTTACTTACCCCCCACACACTATCACTTTTGAAAAAGTACTTAATTGATAAATAAAACTCCCTTTTTGTAATTTTTGTGAACTCATATATTTTCTGCCAATTTTACAACAAAGTAGACAAAAAATACTTGAATTAGAAAGGGTAATATCAGTTTCAAATTGAAAAACTAAATTAAAAAAAAAATATATTAAAAGAAAAAAAAATCATAAGGTCACCTTTTCATATCATCTAAAAAAGGGATGCCTTATCCACCTTGAATATGCAAATTTGGATGAAATGCAATACTGGATACCTTTAGACAAATACAAGAACAACTTTTCTTCATTTATGAACTATTTACATTAAGTTTCTTTTTATAGTTATTGGAATTATTGCCTCATTTGGTGGATTTTACTAAGATGGTTTCAAAGCAGAATAGCAGGGTGAAATGCAATTTGCCATTGCTTTAATAATTACGAAGTCAAGTTAATAATTGTGGTTTAAATTAATCTGAAATAAAGCACAGAGATATTTCCTTAGTCTCTCTTTCTTGTAATATTGGACTACAGGACGCACTATACAGGCTGCATGTACTCAGTGATATGACTGAATTTCCTCTTGCATTAGAAAAGAGAAATTTTCAGCAAAATCCATCAAAATTAACATTTCATTTGTCTGTTTTCTGTTTTAAATATCCAGGTTGCTGTTTAGAAATAAATGAGTGAGGTATTAAACTTTCAATTTTTTTACAAAAAGATCAATAAATTCGCTTAAAGGTAGGATCCAATCTCGAAAATAGCTGCGATCAGTCATTACCCATTGTGAAAACTTAGCTTCATCCTCCTCTTCAAAATCCACAAACATATTTCTGATATATTCTTCCACTTTGTCAGAATTTAAACACTTAGGGCATTTTCACAACATGCAATCTCTGTTTTCTCTGGTGCAAACCATTAGTTCAATAAAATCATTCATCTTCGATTTTTCTAAATTCATAGCACTAAGAATGGGATTTTGATGGATTGCACAAACACAGACTGAATGTGTGCCTGGCTGATCAACTGTGACACACCATTTAGGACATAATTTGCAGAATTTAGAAAATCCTACTTTATGATTAGGGAACTTTTCTTTATAAGCTGTGGTTCCTAAAGGTCAATATTAGATGTTTTTGCTCTTAAACTTTCCTTTGCATGATAACTTTGTCCTTAGTAACTGACATACATCTGTTATTTTCATCATCTTGATAAAATTTAATAACATTCTCAACTATTTCTGGAGAAATTTTTCTACCATTACAAGGTTCAGGGTAAGAAAATATTCCCTTGTCTTTTGTTAACTGATGTGCTTTCCTTGCTATGTACTCGCCAATATTGAATTCTTCTGATATTTTTTTTATGTGACCATGACTTTGGAGCAACTGTTAAAACATGTATCTTCTCTTTCCTACTTTTAGCAGTTAGTAATTTTTCTTACATTTGCCTGATTAAATAATTCATATCTTCAGAATTTTTTTAAATATCTATATCCTCAGTTATGTCACTATTTGCATCAGATAACAGCGTATCTTCTGGAAGATCTATAACTTTTGCTACCTTGGATTTGACTTTACTTTTCACTTCAGCTTTCTTCCTCTTACCATATCTTAATTTTAAGCGCTTCGAAAGAGATTTCAGTTTTAAAGGTGATAGATGCAGGGACTTCATGCTTAAATTTAGATCTTCTTTTTCAGTACATGTGCTACTAGCTTGATCTTCCTTTTCTATTGAATCATTACCTAATAATTTATAATTATCAGAGGTATCCTTATTTTCTTCAGGACCTTCAGAATTCTTAAAATGCATGCTTTTGATACAATTGGTGCATATTTTTTGTCCTGGAACTAATGAAATGCCATTTTATTTTTTTCATCTCTGGCCAATTGAAGTGGTATCAGTCCTTAAGCTACTTGTAACAGGCCTCCGGTGTTTCTTTCTTTGATCATAGCATTTTCTGTATAAAGTTAGATAATACTTAATTTTAGGCAGAAGAAAATCTGGTTTTAACGAAGCTTTGTATAAAATTAGATAAATTTTAGCATTTTCTATAAAATTCAATAATCAAATGTAAATATGGTTAACATAACAGTCAATAAAATTATTTTATAACTATTAAAATAAATCTGCATACAAATAAATTACATAAAAAACATTTTAGGAGAATAACTTTTTTAACTAACCAGAGCTATACTCAGTGGAAAAATGATTTGTTAAATGTCAGGGTTGTACGGTATTTACCGTCTTTGGAAAAACATGTTTTTACCAGGGTTTTTACAACCTTTGAGAAAAACTTAATAATTTGACTATTTTTTGTCACTTTTTTGAAGATTTATCTCTCCATCAATGGCTGAGAAGTTCTGCTATCGAAACTGAATGGTGGGAGGTGCCAGGTTCATATCCTGCTATTTTTTCATTTTCTCTGGGATAAAAGTTCAGGACATTCAATATCACTATTTCCATTTCTATATAACAATATTCACCTAATTCAGTGTCTGATTTTGTAAGTAAAAGAATGCTATACGAAAATAGTTCATTTTAAGGAATATAATAAACACAGAAAACTTTCATCCATGTTTTCATCTTACAAGAAATACAAATTAATAGATAATGTACATTTATCATTATTAAACTTATTAAAACTATTATTATGAGAAGGCACATTACAATATTTGTTACAATTATGTAATGCAGGCTAGTTTAATAATTTTTACTTAAAGGAAAATTGCAAATATACTTTTACTACACTTAACTTATCTTAATCATTTTAATGAAAACTAAATGCTTACAAATATTATTTGTTACATAATGTAGTTTGCACAATCACATAATGTAGTTTGCATCATTATGATGTCCTGATGATGATATATCCACATCAATTACATGAGAATACAGTTTTATAAATAGCATTAATATACAATTTATGACTCGGGGAGTTTATTGTATCATTAGGTTTTTACCCCTTTTTCCCAGGTTTTACCGGTAAAAACCTACTTTTTACCATGCCCTGGTAAAAACCAGTTTTTACCGGTAAAAAGCCAACCCTGTTAAATGTGCAATAATATAAGCAGTCTGAACTGCCAGTTGTTTTAATTTTGTTTAGTCAAGACAAAACGTCCTGATTTGATTTTGATTACCAACTTGTCTCCAAGCAGCTGCAAGTTTTGTTTTCTTTCTTTTTTGCAGTTAGTTTGTACGCTTTATAGCCGATATTAAAATTATAGTAAAAATTAGGCATAATAAAACTTATTTTTAAGAGAAGGAACTGTATAATATTTGTTAAACGAAAGAAAAGGCTAATATGATTAAATATATAACGCAGAAGTACTTATGTATTTCTTTAAAACCATGAAGATTTTATCTTATGCAGGCAAGGACTGAAGCTTAAAAAAGTTTCAATGAAATCATTTAAGAATTGTTCCAAGGTCATAAAAAATCTGGATGAGGGGAAAAATACTCAGATTATTTCACAGCTTCTGATAATAGTATTTTTTAATTTCATTGTGTGTGAGACAGTAGTAAATCTAGTAAAAATAGTAACTTAAAGTGCCTTCCTAAACTCCACCAAATGAGGCAATCATTCAAATAACTATAAAAAGAAATTTATTGAAATAGTTCATAAACTAGTTGTCTCAAAAGTGAGTTTTATTTATCAATTAAGTACTTTTTCAAAGTTGTTCTTATGCTTGTCTAAAAGTACCCTGTATTGCATTTCATCCAAGTTTACATATATAGGAGGTGGATAAGGCATCACTTCTTTAGATCATATGAAAAGGTGAACTTGTGATTTTTTATTTTCCAATTTACAATATTTTTTTTTTTTAACCACATTTGAAACTGATATTACCCTTTCTAATTCAAGTACTTTTTGTCTAATTTGTTGTAAAATTGGCAGAAAATATATGAGTTCACAAAAATTACAAAAAGGGAGTTTTATTTATCAATTAAGTACTTTTTGCAAAAGTGATAGTGTGTGTGTGTGGGGGGTAAGTAAAATACACACTATTTTTTTTCCATATTTTAATAGGAAATTTTATGCTCTTTCTAATGACACTAAAACCAAAACTGTCAAATTAGTCAGAAAAAAGTTATAGGGGGATTAGTTGTTCTATGTTTTAAATTTCTGAAAACTCATTTTCTAACTTCAAAAATTAATAATAATTATTTATATTAATTAAATTGTATTTTATAAGATATATTGTGAATCTGTATCATATTCTGTATAAGTATAGTGAATTTCAACAATTTATCTTGATAATTATTGAAACAATAGCAAATTGTAATTAAGTCTGCCATTCTGGTTTGAAAGTGTCTCGGAAAAATCTATCGAATGAGGCAAAAATTCAAAGAGCTATAAAAAGCAAAATAATGTAAATATTCAAAAAATAAAAAATGCGGGTTCTTATATTTGTCTAAAGATGCCATGTACCAAGTTTCATCCAAATCTGAGGAGGTAGGGTGGACACCCCTGGATGATTTGGTATGGAATGACCCAGATATGATATCATTGCTATACATTCTGCTGAAAAGGAAAGGCAGTCACACCAATGATACATATTGCAATAGACATGACATGGGAAAAATAACAATGAAAGCAACAGCCAGATTTTACTATGAGCTAAAATTTTTTGCATGGTACTAGACTTATTACACACACTATTTTTTTTTAAATACACAAGAAACTACAAAAAAAAAGGAGTGACTATTGTAATTTACATGTAAAATGTTAGTTTCTAACCTTGAAAATAGCTTTCATCTATTGGTGACATCAGTGGACTCTCTAAAGTATAATTTTTCCCATCACCATGATAAAAGTTAAATGAACACAGGGCCAAAGAATAATATATCAAATTCACAAGTCAAATTTAGATCAGTATACTGCAACTCATTAAGGAAAAAAATAACTTCATTGCTCAAGAATCCACAAGATTCAAACTGCTTCCCATATACGTCTCCCGTCGAGGCCGAAGGAGTTTAGGCTGAATATTAATTTTATTAAAATTTCATTTTAACTGTAAATAAAATAGTGATTTCCAAATTGCTAATTAAATACTAAATGAAGATTAATTAAATTCATTTTACATTATTTGTAAATACTTAAGAACACATAACAGTATATTATCTGTAAAACTAAAAAATCTTGGTCATGAAAAATACCTTTTACAAAGTTAAACACTAATAACAGCAGGGTTGGAAATAACCCCTTTTTTTTTTAAACCAAAAAACCAGGTTTATTTGGTTTAAACCGATTTTTTTGGTTTAAACCAGGTTTTTTAGTTTTTTTTTAAAATCATTTTATAATTACATGTTACATATTTATAAATAAAATTATTTGTAAAATGTTAAAATAAAAATTAATATTTCTTCTGAAAATAATTAAAACAAAATAAATAAACAATTGTTTCTATACTTATGTGGCCATTGAAATCATCCACTTTTAATATTTTATTTAGAGATACTATTTTTTCATACTTAGTATCTACTTAGTAGCACGCTAATGCATGCAGTATCAAATTTGACGATATTTTTATGCTGGGAGCGGCAAGAACTAGATGTAAACATTAGCGTAATAACAATAACACACATGCAAAAATCCAAATTAACAGTTCAATGACGTCAAGTGAAGCAAGCATATTCGTTACTGGTTAGGTGTGTCAGGCAGTAGATAGATTACAAAATAACAATGTATATGCAAAAAAGCAAAATCTTTCGGATTTTTTTACCTCGCGTTTATTGCACATATAAAAAAAAAAAAACACTTTGCAGTGGGTTGAAGCATATTTTAGCCGTTTCCTGTTTCCATACACAAAAAAGCAAAATGTTTCTTTTTGGTTTGATTAATGGCAATGGTACTCTGAGTGATCTGCCAAGGATAGGGGGTGCTTTGGCAGGAGGACTTTCTAAGGGGTTTTCATGCGTATCCGCATTACATCTGGAGAAAACCTACCAAAACTCCAGACTGTTAGATCGACAGCCGCATGATGGGACCTGAATCCGGGACCTTCACACTTCGGCCATATACCATTTTCAGTGATATTACCACTGTGCCATGATGAGGACCCTAAAATTTTTCGGATCTATTCACATGTCCCATGGCCACTATCAGCTTTTGTCACGATACCCCCAAAATTTGTAACAACCATAACCTAAATAAATTTCATGGCAAATACTGTTAAAACCATGAAATAGGATTTTTGTTGAAAGGACTCCGATAAATTGGACAAAACTGACTGAGTATATATGGTAAGGTATGGGGTGGCGAAGCTGGCCACCTTTGCAGCTAGTATAATATAATACAATAGTAATTGTTTACTACATTTTACATGGAATATTGCTCTTAGATTCATCAGCAATAAGGTTGATAAGTTGTTCAAAATAATATTTTAAGGTTCAGAAATAAGTTGTTAAAACAGAAAACCTCTATTTTAGAAACAAGTTAAAAATGCAGCCAATAATTTAATTAATAATTTTTAATAATTATAAAACAATAAGGTATCTAGAGTGATATAAAAACTTATTGTTGATACTTATGAGGATAATTTAAAAATACATCAGAAAATATTCTATCTAGTATTCGTAATTTTAAATTATTCTTTTAAAAAACCAATTGGTTTTTTTGAGAAAAAAACCATTTGGTTTAAACCAGTCCGTTTAAACCATGCCAACCCTGAATAACAGCATACTTAAACAGAAGGTTGCAGGTTGGATTACGGCTACTACTGAAGATCATCGTGCATGCTAAATTCTGGTTCTGTAAGTCCTTTCTCCAGCTGCTGGTAGAGATGTAGCGAATAGTGTCATTTGGTCAAATAGACGAATACTGAATGTTTGGCCAACAGCCCAGGCCGAATGCTGAATATTTAGCATATTGTTTAGGCAGAATACCGAACATTCAGCAGCTGAATATTAATTTTATTAAAATTTAATTTTAATTGTCAATAAAATATCACTTTTCAAATTTAGAATTAAATACTAAATAAAGATTAATTAAAATTTTTTTAAAATTATTTGTAAGTACTGAAAACACACAACAGTATATTATGTATAAAACTAAAAAAATCTTAATCATGAAAAAATACTTTTTACAAAGCTAAATACTAATAGCAGCATACTTATAAATTGTAATGTTGATAATTTAATAAATATGCTTTGGTAATTAATTAATTTGGTAACTCTACTTAATCATATTATGCATTGGGTTTAGGTTTTACACCTCTGGACAAAACATATTTAGCAGCTTTTCAAAATTACATTTGTAATTGAGGATTTGAAGATTCCTCCTACCCCCACCCCATACAGAAAAGTAGAAAATCGAGTCAAGTAGTGTCACCAAGTAGAAAAGTCTGCATTTCTGTGTAATAGTATTGTTAAACACATTAAATTATTTGAGAGTAATACCGTAAATGGGTGCCACCTTTTTTGGCGACTTTTTTTTTTTTGTCACCAACATGTATATTGGAGCTTTTTGCCCCTCGTCAAATTTATTACACCATAAACAACATTTTACAAATTTGTCCCGTTACATTCTTTCTCGCCAAACATAACATAAACATACGTAGTTATATAGTAAAAAATAAGCCCAAAATTACAATACAGTTATCTAAACAAATTATTAAAACATTTGTAGACATATTTCAAATGTAATTACAAACAAAATAAACATAGACAAAGCACTAGCTCTGGGCTATGGGTACGTTAAAAAATAAATAAAATAAAACCTTCAAAAGATGCAAAATACTAAAATATGTTTCAGACACAAAAACATCGGCAAGAACATATTACACTCTTATCCAGAGTTACTACGATATTATTATCCAAGAGCACGTCAAAGTAAATGCATGTCATTTGCCATAGCTTCCTAATTTTTTTTACATTTTATCAATTTTAAATTTATCACTTTCTTCCCCCTACAGAAACCTTTTTCTAACAACACTACAGGGTTGCCTTTTTACCAGGGCATGGTAAAAACCTGAGAAAAAGGGGTAAAAACCTAATGATACAATAAACTCCCTGAGTCATGAACTGTATATTAATGCTATTTATAAAACTGTATTTTCATGTAATTGATATGGATCATCATCAGGACATTCTGATGATGCAAACTACATTATGTGATTGTGCAAACTACATTATGTAATAATAATATTTGTAAGCATTTGGTTTTCATTAAAGTGATTAAGTGTAATAAAAGTATATTTATAATTTTCCTTTAAGTAAACATTATTAAACTAGCCTGCATTACACAATTATAATAAATATTGCAATGTGCCTTCTCATAATAATAGTTTTAATAAGTTTAATAATGATAAATGTACATTATCTATAAATTTGAATTCTTGTAAGAAGAAAACATGGATGAAAGTTTTCTGTGTTTATTATATTCCTTAAAATGGACTATTTTCGTATAGCATTCTTTTACTTACCAAATCAGACACTGAATTAGGTGAATATTGTTATATGGAAATGGAAATAGAGATATTAAATGTCCTGAACTTTTATCCCTGAGAAAATAAAAAATAGCAGATAAATAGTCATTGTTTGGTTGTGGATTAAGGCCAATTGACTACACTAGGGTCCTAGTCCTATAGGGGAATACCTTCCTATTTCTAAGGGATTCTAGCCAGTATTTATGCGCGGTTTCTGAAAAAACAAAAACAAACAAAAAAAAAAAAAAAACATGGGAAAACTCCGAACATCTAGATCAACAGGCAAGACCCGGGATATGAACCTGGCACCTCCCACCATAAAGTTTCGAGAGCAGAACCTCTCAGCCATTGGTGGAGAGATAAAAAAAGTGACAAAAAGTAGACAAACTAATAAGTTTTTCTCAAAGGTTGTAAAAACCCTGGTAAAAACATGTTTTTCCAAAGACGGTAAAAACCATCAGACTGTAAATACCGTCCAACCCTGCAACACTACGAATAAAAAATAACAGCAATCCCTAGTGGGCCTTGTCACGTTGACAAAACGTGCATATTTTTTAATGAAAAATTATTAATACAAATCCTAATTAATATTGTCTAAATTTAAACTAATAATCTATTCTAAATTCAATTTAAAAGTTTTTAACAATAACTGTTTTTTAAAGTTTTCAATTTTCCTCTTAGCCTTCTCTTATCAGCTGCTTTGAAATAAAATAACAGTAGACGCCAGTTTTTCTCCTGCTAAAAGAATAATAATAACAACACCTCTTCCTCGCATATGTCTTTGCTTTAGCTGAAGCAGATGTGTTTGCGGTTTTTCTCTGCTGCGCAAGAAGCATATTGCAGCATATCGTAAAACACCTGCTAAGGTTGTTCGAGAAAGATCGAGCTCCCTTTTCTATAGGAATATGTTTAACGGTCATTTTTAGCAGTTAGAGAGTTGTTTTCGGTGGGGCAAACCGCTCACTTCACGTGAGGAGGCTTTGCCCGCCGACAATCAATTTATACCGCAATGGCATCAACGCTGTAATTTTTTTATGAAGATGCTCCCCCAAGTCATCATGTTTTTATATGTGTATTTTTCTCAAGCTTTCAATAGTCAAATGAATCTGATGTTCTGAGCAAATAAATAATTACGTCTAAAAAAAAGTGATATGTGATCTCATCTTTTTTGTTGTGTGCTTCAGTGTTCTTTCCATCATTGTAGGAGAATCGACGAGCGAAAAGATGGATGTCTCTCGTCACAACAGTAGTATGGGTCAAAACTTTGTTGGCCCACTCCTTCAAGTGTGTGGATCTTCATTTTGTTGTGCTTAGTGGCCAGCTATGATTCTTTCATTCTTATGGAATCGGATTTAGTTTGCTCGTATTCGAAGTGAAAAAATTACGATGTCGATTAAACAAAAATCTTTTTAACTGCGCTGCATTCACAGGTAAATCTTGATTCTCTTTATGGAGCTCGATGCCTTGTTTTAACTCTACACAACGCAGTGTTGATTCTCTTCCAGATTCTATATAATATGTGACAACAATTTATACCAACCTACCTTCGTCTCTTTACGATTGTCGGCCTACTTCTCCAGTATAGGCCTATATTCGGTGCTGTTTAGATATCAATGTTTGTGTTTACATGTTTCATTTAGTGATCGTTCTGCCTCCATCGGGGGCGATGCACAGCAAGAGTGAAGTAACATGCTGGTGGTATTTTTGACTGGCAACCATAAAAAAACATGCATCATCACTTTGGGAATTAGAAATTATTTCATATTATGGATGGAAGGGAATGAAATATGTTGTTATTGTATGAAAAGAAAGTATGTGTGTGTTTATTAGAAATAGGGTGTGAATGTAAAGCTAAATAAAAGAAAGCATGTTGGTTTTACGTTACAAGCTGGTGTGTGTTACGGACATTTGTGAGCAGCTAATTAAAAAGTACGGTAAGTGCTTTTTTTAAAGGAATCTTTGGGATGTTTAAGGTTCTTAATGTGAATTTTAAAATGATATTGGATGTTTTTAAGTTTTCATTAGTGCTATTCTAATCATACCGACTTTATATGAGGTGTACAACTAGGTTGTTTAATCCATCGATGTTTTTTTGTGTTGAAAACGGGCCAGTGTTTGCGCAGTTTACATAGCTGTACAACTAGGTTGCTTAATCCACTATAGTTTTATTTAGTTAAAAACGGTCCATTGTTTGCTGATTTTAAATTACCCGTTACTGAATTTGCAGAAGTTTTTTACGTTAAATATGGATGGTGTATTTTGTTTTAATGCTTTTGTTAGCGGAATATATGTGCAATTTTAATTAGACATGGGGAAAGAATGAACACCCTGTTCTTTTGAACCTGTTCTCAAGAAAGAACGGGAACACCCTGTTCAGTTTTTTGGGGATAATACCGTAAGTGGGTGTCCATCGCCAAGGAAGATGTGTCGCCAAAGCTTACTATATGCTGTAAACAGTCCTGACAGCGTTGCCAATCGAGATTAGCTAATCAGCAACCCTTCCGGCGGAGCTGTGTTGTTTTATGATGTCATGAGAAACTAGTGTGTTTGAAGGAATTATATGATTGGTTGAAGGAATTTTAAGGAGTTTAACTGGAAAAATAACTGAACTTGAATTAGCTGGGAATGGAAGTTGTGTCGTCTGCTGCAGTTTTGTATTTTATAATGGTTATTTTTGAAAAGTGGAATTTTTGCTTGTTTTTTATATTAAATGTAGATAATTTGTGTAGAGCTATGATGAAAGTTGTTCCTTTTATACGTTGAGTTGTTTCTATTTTTTTATCAAGTGAAATTCGACAAAAATTTGAAAATGTTTGTTGTGAGTTGTGAAGAATATGAATCGAGTGTATGTTGAGGTACAGTTGTTATGCTTATTTCAATGCTTTTGATGGAATTATTTTGTGGTGAATGGACGTCGTTCATGAAGAAAATTTGAGGTACGTGGTGCTTTTATTTATTTAAATGTTTATTCGTTGCTTTACGGTACACCGGTGTATAGTTGAGAATATTTATGGTCTTATGTTTTTATAATTATGTAAGGTTTTTAGTATGGTATGTTATTTTTTGTGAATTGGGATGAAAAAATAAAATTTTTTAAGGTTTTAAGAGGGATGGTTAATTTTTTTTTTTTTTGTTATCTGGGTTTGCTTCCGATTTACAGAATTCCCGTACAATTTTTAGATTAAATATGAATACATATGTAAGGATTTTTGAGTTTGTGATCAGATTTGATTCTATTCTGATTAATAGTGTAAATGTTGTGTGTTTTGAAGGTATATTAAATTGCAAAAATCATGATGGGGAGGAAGTAGTCGGTTTATTATATTAGTTTTCTGTTATTTATAAAGAGTGTTTTTAACATTTTATAAAAATATTTGCAGTGTATTTTTCTTGAAATCACGTGCACTATTCAGGTTAAATATGATACAGTAAATAAGTATTTTTGAGTTGTTTGTGTGTGTGTGTGTGTGGTGGTGGTGGGGGGAGGTAGTCAGTTTATTTGAGTGTTTTTCTATTAATTTAAAACTGTTATTTGAATGTTTTAAGGGAAATTTCGCTGTATAATTAATTATGTGCAGAAACATATTTTAGCATTTTGCATAATTTGAAGGTTATGGTTTATTTATTTTTTAACATGCCTAAAGCTAGTGCTTTGTTTATGTACATTTTGTTTATAATTGCATTTGAAATATGTCTACTAATGTTTTAATGTGTTTAGATAAGTATATTGTAGTTTTGGGTTTATATTTTTCCGTATGTGTCTACTTATGTTTGTTTTGTCTGGCGCGAAAAACAAGTCGCCAAGGTTAGACGTTGGCGACAAAAAAAAGTCGCCAACTCAACCGACACCCGCTTACGGTATTATTCCCAGATATCAATTTGGGGAATTTTAATTATAAGGCTTGGGGAGTTATCTGTTGACTAGTGGGTAAAATAGTCCAAGACCATGCGTGCCCCATGTAAACACGGCGACAGTCGCTGGAGCTTGGCGATTGCCAAGCTCCATCAACTGTCGCCCACCATTTTGCATGATCAGAAAAGTATTTTAACGCATTAAAATTGCGCACATATTCCCTTAACAAAAACTGATTTAAAAAAACACTGTCCTTATTTAACCTAGCAGGTAATTTAAAATGAGCAAACAGTGGGCTGTTTTTAACTAAAAAACTACAGCGGATTAAGCAACCTAGTTGTACAGCTAATGTAAACTGGGCAAACACTGGCTTATTTTGAACTCAAAAAAAAAAAAAACTGGGAATAATACCGTAAGTGGGTGTCGGTTGAGTTGGCGACTTTTTTTTTGTCGCCAATTAAAACAAACATACGTTGACACATAAGTAACAAAATTAACCCAAAACTACAATACACTTATCTAAACACATAAAAACATTTTTAGACATATTTCAAATGCAATTATGAACAAAATTCACATAAACAAAGCACTAGCTCTGGACTATAGGTACGTTCAAAAATAAATAAGCCGTAACCTTCAAATTATGCAAAATATGTTTCTGCACATAATTATACAACAAAATTTTATTTAAAACGTTAAAATCGCAGTTTAAAATTAATAAACAAACACTCAAATAAACAAACTACTTCCTCCCCTACACACAATCCCCACAAACAACTAAAAAATACTTATATATTGAAACATATTTAAATTGAATACTTCGTGTGATTTCAAGATAAATATACTGCAAATATTTTAACAAAACGCTAAAAACACTCTTTATAAAATAATAGAAAACCAATATAATAAACCGCCTACCTCCTTCCCCCCCCCCCCAGTGATTTTTGCAATTTAATACCTTCAAAACACACAAAATTTACACTATTAATCAGAATCGAATGAAAACTGATCACAAACAACTCAAAAACAATTGCATATTAATTCAAATTAAACCTAAAAATTGTACAAGAATTCTGCAAATCAGGGGCAAAACCATATAACAATTAAAATTAACCATCCCTCTTAAAACCTTAAAAATTTTACTTTTTCATCCCCATTCACAAAAAATAACACAACATACTAAAAACCTTATATAAATATGAAACATAAGATCATAAATATACTCAACTGTACACACGTGTACCGTAAAGCAAGGAATAAACATTTAAATAAATAAAAGAACCACATACCTCAAATTTTATTCATAAACAACGTAACATTATTCCAAAATGAATCCACCTCGAACATTCAAATATGCATATTAACTGTAGATCAACACAAGCTATATATATTCTTCACATATCCCAACAAACATTTTGAAACTTTTTGTCGAATTTCACTTTACAAAGCATAAATAAACAACGCCCCGAAACAACTACACAAATACGACAGCAAAACTAATAAAAATGACGCAGTAAGTCAAAACCGAAACTTCGGTTCCCGGTTAAAAGTTACATTCATTAAACCAATCAAATAATTCCTCAAAATATATTCGGTTACGGTTAAAAAAAATCAACCAATCAGAATTTCCTTTCTACACAGCAAGATACAACAACTCAACTTCTCCACCAGGTTGCTAGAGAATTCCAAAACAATCGCTACGTTTACCGTCCTGTTTACGAAGTCCCAAGTTGGCGACGCATCTTGCTTGGCGATGGTCACCCGCTTACGGTATTATCCCCAAAGCTTACCTTTTAACTTCTCGATGCAAGGGAAGGCTGAATCCTAGTTTAGGGTGCTTCTTCGTCAACGAGGCGATAACAGGTATAATGTGGTAACCTTGGCGACTTTAGTTTGCATTCTGGCAACCATGTGGAAATCCGCCATTTTGTTTCTGTAGCGCGCGTTTTTGACTCTGACGGGACTCTTATTGTTTACATTATTAAATTTATTCTATTAAAAAGATAAGGGGGGGGGGGATTGAGGGGGGGCACAGCCCCCCCTCACATAAAAAGTAATTAAATTTTACTAAACGGAATCTATATATACACGTAATGTAAGCACTTGTGAGACGTTTTAGCCGATGTTGTTAGTATTACTTTACATGAGTTAAGTCGTTTCGTTTCTTCGATTTAACGCATGCGCAGCTGTGTTTGTATGGGAGCAGAATCATATGTGGTAAAATTTAGTTTTGGTTCGAAAATGATTTGATCGGCTTGTGTTAACGGAGTGCATGCGTGGCGGTTGGTTCTAATATTCTATTGGTTTCCAAAAGCCATTTCTTATGGAAGCTCGGAGGGGTTAACGACAAACGTTTTCGGATCCGTTTTTTTGGATAAACTAATTCTTGTCCGTTAATTGTGTTTGTGGATTTAATTCTCCGTTTCTCTCTGTGGATTAGATGCTTTTTGAGAGAAGGTAAGCATGCTTTTCTAAATTGCGTGGTGTATGGTTGTGGCTAAACGAAAAATTTTAGCTTTAGATTTTAGAAAATTCATTTTAGATTTCAAAAAATCTTTTTCTTGAATGGATTACGAAAGAACGACTGATTGCAGCTAAAAGAAAATTTTAGAGTTCAGAAAATCGGTTTTAGATTTCAGAAAATTGCTTTACCTGAATGGTTTATGATTAGTGTTTTGATTTTAGGTTTATGGTTTAGTGTTGAGAATTTAGAAAATTCGTTTTAGATTACAGAAAATCCCTTCTAAAATAGTATCCACAAACATAAAAATTAGAAAAAAAAACCACTATGACTTGTGAGACGACGAATATGATTATTTAAATAAAATAAAAAATCAGTTGTTATGTAAGTACAATAACTTTTGTTGTTTAAAACTTAAATATTTTGGTAAAATCATACAAGCCGGTGCGCCCCCCATATAAACATGGCGACAGTCGCTGGAGCTTGGCGGCCGCCAAGCTCCAGCGACTGTCGCCAACCATTTTCCACGATCAGCACATTAAAATTGCACATATATTCCACTAAAAATGAGCAACAGTGGATCGTTTTTAACTAAAAAAAACCTCAGTGGATTCAGCAACCTAGTTGTACAGATATCTAAACTAGGCAACCAGTGGCCCGTTTTTAACTAAAAAAACCTCAGTGGATTCAGCAACCTAGCTGTGCAGCTATCTAAACTAGGCAACCAGTGGTCCGTTTTTAATTAAAAAAACCTCAGTGGATTCAGCAACCTAGTTGTACAGCTAATGTAAACTGGGCAAACACTGGCCCGTTTTCAACTCAAAAAAACATCGGTGGATTAAACAACCTAGTTGTACACCTCTTATAAAGTCAGTATGATTAGAATAGCACGTAAATAGCACTTACGAAAACATAAAACACATCGAATATCAATTTAAAATTCCCATTAAAAACCTTAAACATTGCAAAGATTCGTTAAAAAAGAGCACTTACCTTTATTTTTTTGGTAAATAACCGCTCAGAAATGTCCCCAACACCCACCGGCTTATAGCGTAACACCAGCATGCTTTCTTTTATTTAGCTCTATATTCACACCATATTTCTATCAAACACACACAAAAGAACGCTCCTTTTCCTTTCAAAACATAAAAAAACTCCATATTCCACACATAAATACTGACGACGAAATTCCCCCGATACGCTTACTAACCTACGATAAAGAGTCCGTAAAGCAGAATCAAAACCACAAGGAAAATCAAACATTAACTTAATCCACTCTATCACCAGCCAAAAACAAACAACTATCGTCATTCAATTAGCACTGAATGAAAATCCCATACTTCAAAACACCCCCTGTTTCTCTTTCGTTACTAGTCTAAACAATCACCGGCAGGGTACTTCACTCCAGCTGAGCATCGCCCATGACGGCGCCAGAGCCAACGCCAAATCAATTGGTAAAATCATACAAGCCGGTGCCCACCCCATGTAAACATGGCGACAGTCGCTGGAGCTTGGCGACCGCCAAGCTCCAGCGACTGTCGCCATGTTTACTAGTCATTCTAGGCAACCAGTGGTCCGTTTTTAACTAAAAAAACCCCAGTGGATTCAGCAACCTAGTTGTACAGCTATCTAAACTAGGCAACCAGTGGTCTGTTTTTAACTAAAAAAACCTCAGTGGATTCAGCAACCTAGTTGTACAGCTATCTAAACTAGGCAACCAGTGGTCCGTTTTTAACTAAAAAAAACCTCAGTGGATTCAGCAACCTAGCTGTACAGCTATCTAAACTAGGCAACCAGTGGCCCGTTTTTAACTAAAAAAACCTCAGTGGATTCAGCAACCTAGCTGTACAGCTATCTAAACTAGGCAACCAGTGGCCCGTTTTTAACTAAAAAAACCTCAGTGGATTCAGCAACCTAGTTGTACAGCTATGTAAACTACGCAACCAGTGGACCGTTTTTAACTAAAAAAAAACAACAACAGTGAACTAAGCAACCTAGTTGTACAGCTAATGTAAACTGGGCAAACACTGGCCCGTTTTCAACTCAAAAAAACATCGGTGGATTAAACAACCTAGTTGTACACCTCTTATAAAGTCAGTATGATTAGAATAGCACGTAAATAGCACTTACGAAAACATAAACACTTCAAATATCAATTTAAAATTCACATTAAAAACCTTAAACATCGAAAGATTCGTTAAAAAAGAACACTTACCTCTATTTTTTTGGTAAATAACCGCTCAGAAATGTCCCCAACACCCACCGGCTTATAACGTACTATATTTCTAACAAACACCCACAAATTCTTTTCTTATATTAACATAACACATTTCATTCCCTTCCATCAATAACGCAAACAATTTCAAATTCCCAAACCTGACGAAACACGTATTCTTTATGGTTGCCAGTCACAACTACCACCGGCAGTTGGCGGTGCATCGCTCACTCTCGCGTCAGATTGTTCGCCAATGATTTGTAAACAAACCATTGACATGTAAACAAGGCACCGTATACGGAATATAGTCCAATCAATTTGTAAACAAAACATCAAAATGTAAACAGCACCGTATACGGAATATAGTCCAATATTTTAAAACTTTAGTTTAAAACTTAAATATTTATGCTTTTCAATTTGCTTATTTTGTGTATTTATCGCTAATTTGGGTGCGTTCTCCCGTAGTGTCTTTGGGAGCGTCTCAGCTGCCAGAGACAAGAAGGGAAAACGCGCCAAATTGGCGATTTTTGAAAACGCGCCAAGAAGCACCCTAAACTAGGAATTAACCCAAGGGAATAATTCCGTAAGCGGGGCAGGTTTAATTGGCAACATTTTTTGGGGGATAATTCCGTAAGCGGGGGCAGATTTAGTTGGCAACATTGTTTTGTATTTAAAAATAACAGCCTGATGAGCAGCATTAAATGAAAAACATATTAAAACTGAGGGACTTACCACATAATGTTACGGATGGAAGAACATTTGCTTAAGCAGACGGTATTCTTCTCAAAATTTCCTTGACAGATGACATTCAGCTGCTCGTTGCAATTAAGTGTGATTGCAACGGTTCTATTTCTTAAGAAAATTCCTCACTTATTACAATAATGGTGAATTATAAAATTTCAGACAGTGTAAATAAAAAGTAGATAAATAAAATAAATCAAAAGCGAAACAATTATAAAAGAGACTGCAGACACGCCAACGGTCTGTCAGATTTCTAACAGAACATTGAATCAGTGAATGAATCACTAGTGATTCAAGCACTGTAGTGCCATGTCTAACTGGGGTATTAAACGGCTATCCAAATGTGTCTAAAAGCCCGTGAACGCAATAGTTGGCATTCCTTCCGCCGTGGCGCTAGTGTTATGACCAAAACAGAGCGATTTAAAGGGTGAGTCCATATTAAAGGGCATTAAAACTGTCAAAAGTGCTTGATTTTTAAAATTTTGTTTTTATTTTTTTGTTTAAACAGAATATATCTTTATCTATAAATATTTTGAAACGTTTCTTCATCCATGCACATATTGAAAAAAAATTTAAGAAATTGTTAGTTGGTTAATGCTTTTAGGAGCTTCTTCTACATGTAATAAATTAATAATAAATAAATATATTAATTTATGTTTTATTTGAATCTTCAAAAGACTGTAATACTTTTAAAGACTTGTTTTTCGTAACTCCTACATATTTTAATATATTAATACAGCATTCTCCCTATACGTAAAAAACACTCAAAATACAGGGGTTACGATAAAATAGATAAAACGACAAAATAAATAAAAACTTTGTGAAAAAAACACACCTAAAATGTAACTTATAATAGTTACGATCGTTTCGACCAAAACATTCTTTCGGTCTTCATCAGACAAGATCCGAGACGCAAGGGCGTAGCCAGAAGGGGCTGCTGCCCCCCGAAATGGGACCCTTTACTTAGCTTACAATTTGATATTTAGCTTACAATTGAACTTTAGCTTTAAATTTGATACCCAGCCCACCCCGAAATAAAATCCTGGCTACGCCACTGCGCGAGACGAAGGTCTTTGTCTGATGAAGACCGAAAGAATTTTTTGGTCGAAACGATCGTAACGTATTATAGTTACATAATGTGTGTTTTTTAACAAAGTTTTTATTTATTTTATTCTCCCTATACTTCCGTGTATACGTATGTTCGTGTCAGTGGCGTAGCCTAGGGGGTCACCAACCCCCCCTTCGATGAGAAATTTTTTGCCATACAAATGCATATTCCTCGCTCCCTTATCATACACACACTTATACACAAATGTGAGTTGCAGTAGTCGCAACACCCCCCCCATGAAAATATTCTGGCTACGCCACTGGTTCGTATTAATAGGTTTTGGTTTAAAATACCCATGGCAAGGGTGAATTTTAATCTTTTTGTGTTTTAACGAATTATTCTATAACCAAAGTAGGCGTGTAGGGGATCCATGGGGGGGGGGTGCACGTGCCTCCTGTCAGGGTGCCAGTGACCCTCCCCTTTCGGCGACTCCTGATTCATTCGTCCGAGAATTTTTAAGATAAGAAACAATCCAATTTTTAGGCCAATTTTAATTTTGAAATATTTAAAAGAAAAACTACTTTAGTAGCACTTTCGCTTTTCAAAGATTCGTGAAATGATGCGTTTACATTTCAATCAGAAACAAAATGTTATGGGTGTCGGAAGTGGGGGATGTTCGCAGTGGCGTGGCGTAAGGGGGGGCGCCCTACCAGGGCAGAAAATTGCTAGAGGCGGTATAACGCCTATGGTTAACTTATTTTATAAGGATTAAAATGTCAGAGTTTTGGGCGGTTTTCTCCAGATGAAACATGAATATGCCTTAGAACACCTTAAAATGTCCTCCGACCAAGCCCTCCACCCTTCTGCTTAGGTGTATTATTAAAAAGTACTGCAATAAATAAATAAATAAATAAGTAATAATTCAAAATTCAATACGTGATAATATTTTGATCCGATGGATGAGTTGAGTTTTGGAAGATTTTCTTCGTGTAACATTTGTTTTGTCATGCAAGAATTCATTATGTGATAATATATTTGGATTCTGTGTGTGTTTCGAGTTTTGGAAGGTTTCCTTACTTTTGTATTACTATCTTAAAATTGTGTAGAACATGAACTCTGTGTGTGCATAACATTTCATTTGAGATAGATTTTATTTGAGTTATATATGTTATCTTAAATTTTTTTCTTTTAATGATTAATAATTTCAATTCTGTGTGCAATTTTTTACGAAATAGAAGTGTTTCGTGAGTTTTTCTTGTCATATAATTCTCGGGAGTCATTATTATTAGGGCTTAAAAAGTGCATTTTTCTATATTAATTGCATTATTTGGCCATATAAATATACATCATGTACAAAGTTTGAGGAGTCTTTTTTTTTAAATTTCCACTTTTAGTGTAGCCATTGTTGACAGTATGGTGCTATCTGTGAGCTAATAATAAGACACACCTATGAGCTAAATTCAAACTGGAATTTTATTTTTTAGCACTTGAGTGCTATTTCGCTCGATCACTGTTTTTGTGTAGACACGATTTTCCTACAGTTATCGCGTCGTGTCACTTTTCAAATGCGTTTTTTTAATGAACATTCCGTGGGATCTTTCTAAGGTGTCTACATTAGCGTCCATTCATTGTTCAAACACCATGAATAAAGAGATACATACTGTAAACGCTATTCATAATATCAAGCATGATTTTTGGTGATTACAATAGGAATTCAGAAATGGCAACGGATAAGTAAGAGTTTAAAAATAATTAGGAAGAAAATGCGTTGAAAGAAGTGCTTTAAAAAATATATGTACGAAGTACGGTATCGGTAATTGTAAGTTACATTGTACGTTTTGTAAAATAAATGTTTTGTTTTGTCTAAAAACGTTGTAGTTAGTGTGTCGAATCTAACACTAGCATACCTAGACGTAAGTTAACAGATGACGAGAAAGAAGCATCCAGACACGGATCTTTCCCTAAGCGTATTAATTCTTGGTTCAGAGGATCGTCTTCGGATGGAGGTTTAAATGATCCCAGAACATACAATCCGTCTGCTTTCGAGGCTCTCGATAAAGTGACATAACTCATGTTTCTTCCCATAGAGGGCTGTAAATGAACGGCCCATTCATTGTAGGTCGCTCCTTGCGATTTGTGAATGGTCATGGATTCGGCAATCTGAATGGGAAACTGCGATCGAGCCACATTCAGTTTCTTATGTGTGTGTGTACAGACTTGCTTTTTTATTCGTTCGATCGGTGTCCACCGCGAACTGATTTTGTTCTTCAAGGCATAAGCTGCGCATTCTTTTCGAGTCATTTTCATTATCAATTTTCAGACAAAGCCTCTTGGGTACTAATCTTCGTGAATTTTTATATTTGCAGTATTCAATCAATTGAAGGGTGCCCATCGTGCCACTGACGAGGCCATCTACTGTTCTTTCTATTATAAATGAGCATATATTTTGCTGTTAATTTCAAATCCAATTCATACGATAAATTTCTGTATCGGATCTCTTCATGTTTTGAGCTCTACGCAGTATTCGCGTTTAATAATAAGTATAACACTCAAGTGCGTAAATAAAATCTGGAAGAATTTCAGATTTTTTTTAAAATTAATAGATTTCCTGTTTATGCAGTGTTATTTTGCCTAAAAATATTTTTCTTGTGTTTTAATTATTAAAACTGAAACGACACTCACGTCTCCGTCCTACGATTTTTAATATATGAAGGTTTATAACTATTTATTTTATCACAGCATACTTTACAAACGGCAATTTTCATCTGACTGATTGTATTACACGGATCTGAAAAAAACCTTAATAATAAAGACAATCTTGGTGAGTTGATGAATAATAAATTGAAGGTTTTGAGCTACTTTCGTTGCTGCATGTACGCAATACTCCAGAGAGAAGAATCGTCTTTCGCTTTCTTCCTTCCCGGCTTATGAACAGGGTTGCGTTTGCTCTGCTCTAAACTTTTCCGACCCAAAGTATCGCCTTTGGCGCGAGTGATAAAGCACAGGAGGGGGGGACTATCCTCCTTCTACGGAGTTGCATCTAACGTCTCCCCTGTGATGTTAAACGGGGGTTAAAATTTCTCCCCTATTAAAAGGACGAGAAGGAAACTACTCGGAAACAGCATAGTACTCAGAAAACCATTATCTAAAACTGCGTTGACATGTAGAATAAGGTTAACAAAATTTAAAAATCCACTTTAGTAACCTTTTCATAAAAATCAAATTATAGCTATTATTTATTATTGCACTGTTCTGCATGGATGATGGAAAACAATACTGTTTCATTTACCAGTTTTTTTATATTCTTTTACTGATACAGTCGAGATTTCACCGTCCGATAGAAAGAGATCGCACTTACGACACCTCAGGTTTTTATAAAATTTATACAATACAATCATAGAACCATTTTGTACTGATTAAAAAACCATAAATTATTTTGCAATTATTCCGGATGTCAAAAGTCACGGTATTTTAAATAACACTGCCGCTGCCAGCCATTTTTGCCTGTAACAAAGCATTTTGTAGAGCTTAGCTCCTCTGCAACAGGTCTTCGTCTTGCATGAGAGCTTTCATGTTTACCATTATGTTTACTTGGAAAAAAATAATTAAAATACAGGGTGATTATAATTAAAGTTCCACTTTAAAACGATCAGAAAAGGAAAACTACTGGACCAAATGTTATCAAACTTGGTAACTGTGTAAAGGTGATCAGGGAATTTATTACCAGCGGAAAAAAAAAGCTGAAAAATTCAACAGAGGCAAGGACGTATTTAAAAGGGGAGGTTCAGACGGTACCCCCCCCCTTTAAATACGTACGGTACGAACTTCCTCCCCCACGAAATTTTGATTTTTGTTACTGAAAAATGATATAGTTTCCTTTTAAGAAAAATACTGCCTTTTTTACTGTTTGCACCCCCTCCGAAATTTTTGAACCCCTCCAAAATGTTCTTCATGGTGGGGAAGGGAGGGGGGTCGGACCCCTGAACCCCCACCTTAAATACGTCCTTGCCTCTAGTGTTAAATTTTTAAGTTTTTTTTTCGCGAATAATAAATCCCCTGGCCACCTTTACACAACGACCAAGTTTGATAACATTTGGTCCAGTAGTTTTCCTTTTCTGATCGTTTTAAAGTGGAAATTATGATCACCCTGCATTTTTCAGAGCATATTTTTATTGCTCTAATAAGTTATACCTTTTGCAAAGTTATTGGGATAAATACATAAATTCAAGTTTTAGAACATTCGTACCGTATCTCGTTTTGCAGTTTCAACTACGTGACCGGCGATGGATTCTACCAATACAAACTACTTTTTGAAGTGACGTCTGTCCACCAGGAACATTAATAAACCAACAGAAACCTCATATTATTCAACTAAAATTCAATTTTGACGTAAACAGAAACTGTCCTTACATAAGGTGATCATACGTCCCCAATTTCTGGTTTTTTTTGCAATTTGTCCCCAAAATGTAAAAAAAGTAATTGAGGATAATTTTTAATTACTACATTGTTTTTAATTAGACTGTTAATTATTTCATTAATTATATAATGTCCTTAATTTTGTTTCAAATTTGAGGACATATCCTCAATTTTACATTAAAAAATATGGTCCACTTACCCTTACATCCACATCTGTAAATTCAAAATTTATTTAAAATACTCAGATTCTGTAATTTTATTGTACTATATTTAACGTGGTTTTGTACGAATACTTTTTTTTTACGCCGAAAAGAACGTTAAACGTGCCTCAGGGGCGTAGCCAAGGGGGGAGTTAGGGGGGTCATAACCTCCCCATGAGGAATTTTTTGCCATACAAAATGTATATTCTTCACTACCTTATCACACACACGGATACATATATATGAGTTGTAGTAGTCGTACTCCCCCCCATGAAAAATTTCTGGCTACGCCCCTGAGTGCCTTAATTTGTAGGGCGTTATATTTTGCAAAACTTTTGTTATGCTGTTTTGTGCAATTGTTTCGTAAAGTTTCAGAGAGTATATGCACTTTATTTTCACAAGAAATTGAATAAATGGAGTTTGACAGTACCCAAAAGATTGTTTTTTTGCGAAGGGGGGGAGGGGAGTGATGGTGATACATCATTCAGGTCGAAATTCTTTGAATATGGAAACCACTGAGCCTGCTTTGCGACATAAATATTACGTAAAAACCACAGCTCTGCTTGACAGTGGCGGCCCGTGGTCAAAACTGTTAGTGCAGCCGGAAGCAAATGAGCCTCCCCCCCTCCTCCGGACAGGAATGGAAACTCTTTGTTATTGAATTCGAAAGCTGGCGGATTAAGCCCTCACCGAGGAAAAAAAAAGAAATTACATAAAAAATGTAAGAGATCCTATTTTACTTTTCCATAAAATGGACATAAATTTCAACCAGCCGCTCTTATCCTCAAAATTGCATCCATCCGTGTCTGATTCGAAGTTTCCTTAGAATTTTCTTTTGTAACGATAACATGAGAAGAAAAGAAAAGAAAAAAAAGAAAACGTACTTATTTTTTATAAGTCAAATCAATCCTCCTTTCTTTTAAACTTGCGAATCGGTCAGTGATGCCCCCATAAAAAGGCGTTGTTTTAATTCAGATATCAATAATTTTAAAAGCTCTTTAAAATTTCCTATGTTTAAAGAATTTTTTCGCTCGCCATGTTCTCTAAATGCCAGTTCTTGCTTACTTAAAAAAAATACTGCTTTGATGGGTCATTGTCCATTCATAAGCGTCTATTCAGGCTTACCTTCTTGATAAATTCAGCAATATAAAGTCCAGAGTTTGCCGAACAAATATTCTCCTTACTCCCTCCCTCACTTCTCGAGCCAATCAGTAAGTCGAATTCACAAGTGCTGCCGACCTTTCAAAATCTTGAATGAGCTGAGTCTTAGCTGCGTACCCCCATTATAGCCTATGCCGGAGGAAATGCTTACGTAACCGTTGTCATGGCAACGGGGCCGCCAATTTTCTTATCAGCGCTCTGGGCTGAACCAAAGATTTTCCCAATTGAATTGCGGGAAGATTAAAGTGCTTTTTTTCTGAATGAGCGATCTGGCCACAATACGCTTTTTTTGTTTGTTTTTTTTTGGAGATTTTTTTAATTTACCATAGGAATTCCATAATTCTAATCTGAATTTAGGAAAATTAGTAGAATAAATTATTTTAAAGTATGTGCTGATGATTTCAAGTGCAGCCCGGCTGTACTTGCTGTATCCCACGAGCCGCCACTGCTGCTTGAGGTCTCTAAATGCCTATAATCACCAGGGTTGTCGAGACTAAAGGATACTCGTCAAAGGAAGATTGCAAAATCGAAATAAGATCCTTTACTGACCTTACGATTTAAAATCTCCCGAGCTGGTGCACGTAAAATCCGTCGTGGCTCCAAAGTCCTCCAAGTTGTTAAACGATACCTCTGGGGGTGCCGATTTCAGGGGGTTGGTCCCGCCTCTGGAATTGATTCAAAATTACGGGACCCCGATTTAAGACGGACTTCCTCCCGCTGGGGCTCATTGAAATGGAAGCCGCTCCTTCGGCCCATCGCCTGCCTATATCTAGGGGGATCTGTCACCGCAACGCATTTGCCAGAGGGCATTAGCAACAACAACAACAACAAATAAAATCTCTCGCCCCTCCTCCTGGAATAAAATCCCGGCTACACTACTGATAGGGGTGCAAACGTTTACCGAGAAATTACCTCCAGCACTTGGTCCAATGTTTAGAATGTTTCACATTTCCATTTTAGCGGCAACCGTACAACTACCAATTCTTTTAACACGAAAACCATTTTATTTTTCTCAGTTTTTTGCTAGACATTTCTGTTGAATTTACGCGTAATGGCAGCACAGATGCGGGAAAAATTGACTCCCCCCCCAGATCATGTAAATGCAATCCTTCATTATATGAACTTGATTTTCCCAGATCAGTTCTATTATCGCCTTTAAAAGAATTCTTTTTTTAAAAAAGTAAATTTTAGGGCTAACAGAAAAAGTTGTTAGCCAGTTGAGTAATTCCCGAAAGTATTACCAGGGAAAGAATATAATATTAATATGATAGTTAAAATTATTTAACTTATAAAATAGCTATACTTACTCTTTAAAATTCTATGCCAGATTCTAAGTTCTTTTTTACCAGGGATCGAAAATTATACTGCCCGACAAGCTCGCGGCACGTAAAATTCTAATCCAGCATGCATTTTCCCCGTTGCACATTTGACTGGGCATGTAAATATTTAATAAAAAAATACCTTTCTAATTAATGTACTTTATTTGAGGGAAAAAAACAGTACCCCTCCAACGTCTGCCATATTGGACTTATACATTTGGTCTCTTCCTTTCATTCAGTACATGCATACTGTTACAAATTTCTGGTTTGTTCTGCCCTCCAGACCCTAAATATGGTCTAAAATTAGTATTCTACACGTCAAATACTTAAAATTTGCATCTTGTTCCATCAAAATCGGTTCACTAGAACGCGAATCGGGAATAACATTTCTATGACTCAACCAAATTCGCATTCGATCGGAGTTCTTGCGGAAATGGGTTTCTTTGGAAAATTCGCGTAACATCGGCAGTACTATATAAAGGAGGCAAAAATAGGCCCGGAGTGAGTTGTGATCGAGGTCGGTCAACTAGAGCCGGACATACGGAGGTTTGTGTTTCCCATTGATTTGTACGGCGTTTTATAAATTTCGAGAAATATGGGTCGTAGGCAGACTTCGTGCCGATTACACAGACGTGTAATCGATTACGATTACGATTAATTTTCACTTTTAGACCAGGATTACGATTACCGGAGAAAGTATAATTCCCGATTATGGTTAGATTACGATTATCACATAAAACACAATTTCTGATTACGATTAGATTACGATTATGTAATCTATTTAAACTTTCTATTATGATTACCAGACTTCGTGTAATCATAACCGTGTAATCGTAATCGACTGTAATCGATTACATTTTCTTGTGTAATCGTAATATAATCGTAATCTGGCAATTAAATTTTTCATGTAATCGTAATCTAGTCATAATCTAGAAGTTTATTTTTTCGCGTAATCGTAGTATAATCGTAATCTAGAAATTTCATTCGCCAGATAGTCGTAATCGAAGAACACTTGCATTTTATTTTATCGAAAAAAAAAACGGGCTCTTTTCGGAACCAAATCGCGCCAAATGACACTTAGTAGCACCAATAGCACACGTGCCAAGCGGCTAAGTCGTCGGGTATATAGAACTGGAGATACGGGAGGCGCCGTTTACATTGTCATTGGGTACGGCGGCAGGGGGCGCTATTCCTGTTTTACAGGGAGCACGTTTTAACTATGTTCCAATTGAGATAAAATTATGAAACTTGGTGGGTGTTTAGGTGTTGCCACCTACTATCTTTTGATATTTAATTGGTCATTGTCGGACAATTAGTCCGGGCGTTATAGCCGTTTGAAGTTCGCCAATTTTGGCGCCCTGGGCAGGAGCTCTTTTTACCGAAATTTTAATTATAACTGAAAGCAAATCGCGCCAAATGACACTTATTGGCACCAATAGCCCACGTACCAAGCGGCTAAGTCGTCGGGTACATAGAACTGGAGGCGCCATTTTTAAATTTCCTTGGATAAGGCGATTTTGAAGTTTTCATTTTTCAAAGATAGCTGGTTTTAACTATGTTCCAATTGAGATAAAATTATGAAACTTGGTGGGTGTTTAGGTGTTGCCACAAGAAATTTTTTGATAATTTGTAGAACCTTCTCGGACCAATAGTTCGCGAGTTATAGCCATTTGAAGTTTGCCAAAGTTGGCTAAAATGGCAGTCTAAACACTTGCATTTTATTTTATCGAAAAAAAAACGGGCTCTTTTCGGAACCAAATCGCGCCAAATGACACTTAGTAGCACCAATAGCACACGTGCCAAGCGGCTAAGTCGTCGGGTATATAGAACTGGAGATACGGGAGGCGCCGTTTACATTGTCATTGGGTACGGCGGCAGGGGGCGCTATTCCTGTTTTACAGGGAGCACGTTTTAACTATGTTCCAATTGAGATAAAATTATGAAACTTGGTGGGTGTTTAGGTGTTGCCACCTACTATCTTTTGATATTTAATTGGTCATTGTCGGACAATTAGTCCGGGCGTTATAGCCGTTTGAAGTTCGCCAATTTTGGCGCCCTGGGCAGGAGCTCTTTTTACCGAAATTTTAATTATAACTGAAAGCAAATCGCGCCAAATGACACTTATTGGCACCAATAGCCCACGTACCAAGCGGCTAAGTCGTCGGGTATATAGAACTGGAGGCGCCATTTTTAAATTTCCTTGGATAAGGCGATTTTGAAGTTTTCATTTTTCAAAGATAGCTGGTTTTAACTATGTTCCAATTGAGATAAAATTATGAAACTTGGTGGGTGTTTAGGTGTTGCCACAAGAAATTTTTTGATAATTTGTAGAACCTTCTCGGACCAATAGTTCGCGAGTTATAGCCATTTGAAGTTTGCCAAAGTTGGCTAAAATGGCAGTCTAAACACTTGCATTTTATTTTATCGAAAAAAAAACGGCTCTTTTCGGAACCAAATCGCGCCAAATGACACTTAGTAGCACCAATAGCACACGTGCCAAGCGGCTAAGTCGTCGGGTATATAGAACTGGAGATACGGGAGGCGCCGTTTACATTGTCATTGGGTACGGCGGCAGGGGGCGCTATTCCTGTTTTACAGGGAGCACGTTTTAACTATGTTCCAATTGAGATAAAATTATGAAACTTGGTGGGTGTTTAGGTGTTGCCACCTACTATCTTTTGATATTTAATTGGTCATTGTCGGACAATTAGTCCGGGCGTTATAGCCGTTTGAAGTTCGCCAATTTTGGCGCCCTGGGCAGGAGCTCTTTTTACCGAAATTTTAATTATAACTGAAAGCAAATCGCGCCAAATGACACTTATTGGCACCAATAGCCCACGTACCAAGCGGCTAAGTCGTCGGGTATATAGAACTGGAGGCGCCATTTTTAAATTTCCTTGGATAAGGCGATTTTGAAGTTTTCATTTTTCAAAGATAGCTGGTTTTAACTATGTTCCAATTGAGATAAAATTATGAAACTTGGTGGGTGTTTAGGTGTTGCCACAAGAAATTTTTTGATAATTTGTAGAACCTTCTCGGACCAATAGTTCGCGAGTTATAGCCATTTGAAGTTTGCCAAAGTTGGCTAAAATGGCAGTCTAAACACTTGCATTTTATTTTATCGAAAAAAAAACCGGCTCTTTTCGGAACCAAATCGCGCCAAATGACACTTAGTAGCACCAATAGCACACGTGCCAAGCGGCTAAGTCGTCGGGTATATAGAACTGGAGATACGGGAGGCGCCGTTTACATTGTCATTGGGTACGGCGGCAGGGGGCGCTATTCCTGCTTTACAGGGAGCACGTTTTAACTATGTTCCAATTGAGATAAAATTATGAAACTTGGTGGGTGTTTAGGTGTTGCCACCTACTATCTTTAGATATTTAATTGGTCATTGTCGGACAATTAGTCCGGGAGTTATAGCCGTTTGAAGTTCGCCAATTTTGGCGCCCTGGGCAGGAGCTCTTTTTACCGAAATTTTAATTATAACTGAAAGCAAATCGCGCCAAATGACACTTATTGGCACCAATAGCCCACGTACCAAGCGGCTAAGTCGTCGGGTATATAGAACTGGAGGCGCCATTTTTAAATTTCCTTGGATAAGGCGATTTTGAAGTTTTCATTTTTCAAAGATAGCTGGTTTTAACTATGTTCCAATTGAGATAAAATTATGAAACTTGGTGGGTGTTTAGGTGTTGCCACAAGAAATTTTTTGATAATTTGTAGAACCTTCTCGGACCAATAGTTCGCGAGTTATAGCCATTTGAAGTTTGCCAAAGTTGGCTAAAATGGCAGTCTAAACACTTGCATTTTATTTTATCGAAAAAAAAAGGGCTCTTTTCGGAACCAAATCGCGCCAAATGACACTTAGTAGCACCAATAGCACACGTGCCAAGCGGCTAAGTCGTCGGGTATATAGAACTGGAGATACGGGAGGCGCCGTTTACATTGTCATTGGGTACGGCGGCAGGGGGCGCTATTCCTGTTTTACAGGGAGCACGTTTTAACTATGTTCCAATTGAGATAAAATTATGAAACTTGGTGGGTGTTTAGGTGTTGCCACCTACTATCTTTTGATATTTAATTGGTCATTGTCGGACAATTAGTCCGGGCGTTATAGCCGTTTGAAGTTCGCCAATTTTGCGCCCTGGGCAGGAGCTCTTTTTACCGAAATTTTAATTATAACTGAAAGCAAATCGCGCCAAATGACACTTATTGGCACCAATAGCCCACGTACCAAGCGGCTAAGTCGTCGGGTATATAGAACTGGAGGCGCCATTTTTAAATTTCCTTGGATAAGGCGATTTTGAAGTTTTCATTTTTCAAAGATAGCTGGTTTTAACTATGTTCCAATTGAGATAAAATTATGAAACTTGGTGGGTGTTTAGGTGTTGCCACAAGAAATTTTTTGATAATTTGTAAACCTTCTCGACCAATAGTTCGCGAGTATACCATTTGAAGTTGCCAAGTTGGCTAAAATGGCAGTCTTATAGCCGTTTGAAGTTCGCCAATTTTGACGCCCTGGGCAGGAGCTCTTTTTACCGAAATTTTAATTATAACTGAAAGCAAATCGCGCCAAATGACACTTATTGGCACCAATAGCCCACGTACCAAGCGGCTAAGTCGTCGGGTATATAGAACTGGAGGCGCCATTTTTAAATTTCCTTGGATAAGCCGATTTTGAAGTTTTCATTTTTCAAAGATAGCTGGTTTTAACTATGTTCCAATTGAGATAAAATTATGAAACTTGGTGGGTGTTTAGGTGTTGCCAAAAGAAATTTTTTGATAATTTGTAGAACCTTCTCGGACCAATAGTTCGCGAGTTATAGCCATTTGAAGTTTGCCAAAGTTGGCTAAAATGGCAGTCTAAACACTTGCATTTTATTTTATCGAAAAAAAAACCGGGCTCTTTTCGGAACCAAATCGCGCCAAATGACACTTAGTAGCACCAATAGCACACGTGCCAAGCGGCTAAGTCGTCGGGTATATAGAACTGGAGATACGGGAGGCGCCGTTTACATTGTCATTGGGTACGGCGGCAGGGGGCGCTATTCCTGTTTTACAGGGAGCACGTTTTAACTATGTTCCAATTGAGATAAAATTATGAAACTTGGTGGGTGTTTAGGTGTTGCCACCTACTATCTTTTGATATTTAATTGGTCATTGTCGGACAATTAGTCCGGGCGTTATAGCCGTTTGAAGTTCGCCAATTTTGGCGCCCTGGGCAGGAGCTCTTTTTACCGAAATTTTAATTATAACTGAAAGCAAATCGCGCCAAATGACACTTATTGGCACCAATAGCCCACGTACCAAGCGGCTAAGTCGTCGGGTATATAGAACTGGAGGCGCCATTTTTAAATTTCCTTGGATAAGGCGATTTTGAAGTTTTCATTTTTCAAAGATAGCTGGTTTTAACTATGTTCCAATTGAGATAAAATTATGAAACTTGGTGGGTGTTTAGGTGTTGCCACAAGAAATTTTTTGATAATTTGTAGAACCTTCTCGGACCAATAGTTCGCGAGTTATAGCCATTTGAAGTTTGCCAAAGTTGGCTAAAATGGCAGTCTAAACACTTGCATTTTATTTTATCGAAAAAAAAACCGGGCTCTTTTCGGAACCAAATCGCGCCAAATGACACTTAGTAGCACCAATAGCACACGTGCCAAGCGGCTAAGTCGTCGGGTATATAGAACTGGAGATACGGGAGGCGCCGTTTACATTGTCATTGGGTACGGCGGCAGGGGGCGCTATTCCTGTTTTACAGGGAGCACGTTTTAACTATGTTCCAATTGAGATAAAATTATGAAACTTGGTGGGTGTTTAGGTGTTGCCACCTACTATCTTTTGATATTTAATTGGTCATTGTCGGACAATTAGTCCGGGCGTTATAGCCGTTTGAAGTTCGCCAATTTTGGCGCCCTGGGCAGGAGCTCTTTTTACCGAAATTTTAATTATAACTGAAAGCAAATCGCGCCAAATGACACTTATTGGCACCAATAGCCCACGTACCAAGCGGCTAAGTCGTCGGGTATATAGAACTGGAGGCGCCATTTTTAAATTTCCTTGGATAAGGCAATTTTGAAGTTTTCATTTTTCAAAGATAGCTGGTTTTAACTATGTTCCAATTGAGATAAAATTATGAAACTAGGTGGGTGTTTAGGTGTTGCCACAAGAAATTTTTTGATAATTTGTAGAACCTTCTCGGACCAATAGTTCGCGAGTTATAGCCATTTGAAGTTTGCCAAAGTTGGCTAAAATGGCAGTCTAAACACTTGCATTTTATTTTATCGAAAAAAAAACGGGCTCTTTTCGGAACCAAATCGCGCCAAATGACACTTAGTAGCACCAATAGCACACGTGCCAAGCGGCTAAGTCGTCAGGTATATAGAACTGGAGATACGGGAGGCGCCGTTTACATTGTCATTGGGTACGGCGGCAGGGGGCGCTATTCCTGCTTTACAGGGAGCACGTTTTAACTATGTTCCAATTGAGATAAAATTATGAAACTTGGTGGGTGTTTAGGTGTTGCCACCTACTATCTTTTGATATTTAATTGGTCATTGTCGGACAATTAGTCCGGGCGTTATAGCCGTTTGAAGTTCGCCAATTTTGGCGCCCTGGGCAGGAGCTCTTTTTACCGAAATTTTAATTATAACTGAAAGCAAATCGCGCCAAATGACACTTATTGGCACCAATAGCCCACGTACCAAGCGGCTAAGTCGTCGGGTATATAGAACTGGAGGCGCCATTTTTAAATTTCCTTGGATAAGGCGATTTTGAAGTTTTCATTTTTCAAAGATAGCTGGTTTTAACTATGTTCCAATTGAGATAAAATTATGAAACTTGGTGGGTGTTTAGGTGTTGCCACAAGAAATTTTTTGATAATTTGTAGAACCTTCTCGGACCAATAGTTCGCGAGTTATAGCCATTTGAAGTTTGCCAAAGTTGGCTAAAATGGCAGTCTAAACACTTGCATTTTATTTTATCGAAAAAAAAACCGGGCTCTTTTCGGAACCAAATCGCGCCAAATGACACTTAGTAGCACCAATAGCACACGTGCCAAGCGGCTAAGTCGTCGGGTATATAGAACTGGAGATACGGGAGGCGCCGTTTACATTGTCATTGGGTACGGCGGCAGGGGGCGCTATTCCTGCTTTACAGGGAGCACGTTTTAACTATGTTCCAATTGAGATAAAATTATGAAACTTGGTGGGTGTTTAGGTGTTGCCACCTACTATCTTTTGATATTTAATTGGTCATTGTCGGTCGGACAATTAGTCCGGGCGTTATAGCCGTTTGAAGTTCGCCAATTTTGGCGCCCTGGGCAGGAGCTCTTTTTACCGAAATTTTAATTATAACTGAAAGCAAATCGCGCCAAATGACACTTATTGGCACCAATAGCCCACGTACCAAGCGGCTAAGTCGTCGGGTATATAGAACTGGAGGCGCCATTTTTAAATTTCCTTGGATAAGGCGATTTTGAAGTTTTCATTTTTCAAAGATAGCTGGTTTTAACTATGTTCCAATTGAGATAAAATTATGAAACTTGGTGGGTGTTTAGGTGTTGCCACAAGAAATTTTTTGATAATTTGTAGAACCTTCTCGGACCAATAGTTCGCGAGTTATAGCCATTTGAAGTTTGCCAAAGTTGGCTAAAATGGCAGTCTAAACACTTGCATTTTATTTTATCGAAAAAAAAACGGGCTCTTTTCGGAACCAAATCGCGCCAAATGACACTTAGTAGCACCAATAGCACACGTGCCAAGCGGCTAAGTCGTCGGGTATATAGAACTGGAGATACGGGAGGCGCCGTTTACATTGTCATTGGGTACGGCGGCAGGGGGCGCTATTCCTGTTTTACAGGGAGCACGTTTTAACTATGTTCCAATTGAGATAAAATTATGAAACTTGGTGGGTGTTTAGGTGTTGCCACCTACTATCTTTTGATATTTAATTGGTCATTGTTGGACAATTAGTCCGGGCGTTATAGCCGTTTGAAGTTCGCCAATTTTGGCGCCCTGGGCAGGAGCTCTTTTTACCGAAATTTTAATTATAACTGAAAGCAAATCGCGCCAAATGACACTTATTGGCACCAATAGCCCACGTACCAAG
Source organism: Cheiracanthium punctorium (assembly GCA_038373885.1). Taxonomy (NCBI): domain Eukaryota; kingdom Metazoa; phylum Arthropoda; class Arachnida; order Araneae; family Cheiracanthiidae; genus Cheiracanthium; species Cheiracanthium punctorium. The sequence goes on from JAWZYV010014107.1 coordinate 98,853, forward strand.
CGGCTAAGTCGTCGGGTATATAGAACTGGAGGCGCCATTTTTAAATTTCCTTGGATAAGGCGATTTTGAAGTTTTCATTTTTCAAAGATAGCTGGTTTTAACTATGTTCCAATTGAGATAAAATTATGAAACTTGGTGGGTGTTTAGGTGTTGCCACAAGAAATTTTTTGATAATTTGTAGAACCTTCTCGGACCAATAGTTCGCGAGTTATAGCCATTTGAAGTTTGCGAAAGTTGGCTAAAATGGCAGTCTAAACACTTTCATTTTATTTTATCGAAAAAAAAACCGGCTCTTTTCGGAACCAAATCGCGCCAAATGACACTTAGTAGCACCAATAGCACACGTGCCAAGCGGATAAGTCGTCGGGTATATAGAACTGGAGATACGGGAGGCGCCGTTTACATTGTCATTGGGTACGGCGGCAGGGGGCGCTATTCCTGTTTTACAGGGAGCACGTTTTAACTATGTTCCAATTGAGATAAAATTATGAAACTTGGTGGGTGTTTAGGTGTTGCCACCTACTATCTTTTGATATTTAATTGGTCATTGTCGGACAATTAGTCCGGGCGTTATAGCCGTTTGAAGTTCGCCAATTTTGGCGCCCTGGGCAGGAGCTCTTTTTACCGAAATTTTAATTATAACTGAAAGCAAATCGCGCCAAATGACACTTATTGGCACCAATAGCCCACGTACCAAGCGGCTAAGTCGTCGGGTATATAGAACTGGAGGCGCCATTTTTAAATTTCCTTGGATAAGGCGATTTTGAAGTTTTCATTTTTCAAAGATAGCTGGTTTTAACTATGTTCCAATTGAGATAAAATTATGAAACTAGGTGGGTGTTTAGGTGTTGCCACAAGAAATTTTTTGATAATTTGTAGAACCTTCTCGGACCAATAGTTCGCGAGTTATAGCCATTTGAAGTTTGCCAAAGTTGGCTAAAATGGCAGTCTAAACACTTGCATTTTATTTTATCGAAAAAAAAACGGGCTCTTTTCGGAACCAAATCGCGCCAAATGACACTTAGTAGCACCAATAGCACACGTGCCAAGCGGCTAAGTCGTCGGGTATATAGAACTGGAGATACGGGAGGCGCCGTTTACATTGTCATTGGGTACGGCGGCAGGGGGCGCTATTCCTGTTTTACAGGGAGCACGTTTTAACTATGTTCCAATTGAGATAAAATTATGAAACTTGGTGGGTGTTTAGGTGTTTCCACCTACTATCTTTTGATATTTAATTGGTCATTGTCGGACAATTAGTCCGGGCGTTATAGCCGTTTGAAGTTCGCCAATTTTGGCGCCCTGGGCAGGAGCTCTTTTTACCGAAATTTTAATTATAACTGAAAGCAAATCGCGCCAAATGACACTTATTGGCACCAATAGCCCACGTACCAAGCGGCTAAGTCGTCGGGTATATAGAACTGGAGGCGCCATTTTTAAATTTCCTTGGATAAGGCAATTTTGAAGTTTTCATTTTTCAAAGATAGCTGGTTTTAACTATGTTCCAATTGAGATAAAATTATGAAACTAGGTGGGTGTTTAGGTGTTGCCACAAGAAATTTTTTGATAATTTGTAGAACCTTCTCGGACCAATAGTTCGCGAGTTATAGCCATTTGAAGTTTGCCAAAGTTGGCTAAAATGGCAGTCTAAACACTTGCATTTTATTTTATCGAAAAAAAAAACGGGCTCTTTTCGGAACCAAATCGCGCCAAATGACACTTAGTAGCACCAATAGCACACGTGCCAAGCGGATAAGTCGTCGGGTATATAGAACTGGAGATACGGGAGGCGCCGTTTACATTGTCATTGGGTACGGCGGCAGGGGGCGCTATTCCTGCTTTACAGGGAGCACGTTTTAACTATGTTCCAATTGAGATAAAATTATGAAACTTGGTGGGTGTTTAGGTGTTGCCACCTACTATCTTTTGATATTTAATTGGTCATTGTCGGACAATTAGTCCGGGCGTTATAGCCGTTTGAAGTTCGCCAATTTTGGCGCCCTGGGCAGGAGCTCTTTTTACCGAAATTTTAATTATAACTGAAAGCAAATCGCGCCAAATGACACTTATTGGCACCAATAGCCCACGTACCAAGCGGCTAAGTCGTCGGGTATATAGAACTGGAGGCGCCATTTTTAAATTTCCTTGGATAAGGCAATTTTGAAGTTTTCATTTTTCAAAGATAGCTGGTTTTAACTATGTTCCAATTGAGATAAAATTATGAAACTTGGTGGGTGTTTAGGTGTTGCCACAAGAAATTTTTTGATAATTTGTAGAACCTTCTCGGACCAATAGTTCGCGAGTTATAGCCATTTGAAGTTTGCCAAAGTTGGCTAAAATGGCAGTCTAAACACTTGCATTTTATTTTATCGAAAAAAAAACGGGCTCTTTTCGGAACCAAATCGCGCCAAATGACACTTAGTAGCACCAATAGCACACGTGCCAAGCGGCTAAGTCGTCGGGTATATAGAACTGGAGATACGGGAGGCGCCGTTTACATTGTCATTGGGTACGGCGGCAGGGGGCGCTATTCCTGTTTTACAGGGAGCACGTTTTAACTATGTTCCAATTGAGATAAAATTATGAAACTTGGTGGGTGTTTAGGTGTTGCCACCTACTATCTTTTGATATTTAATTGGTCATTGTCGGACAATTAGTCCGGGCGTTATAGCCGTTTGAAGTTCGCCAATTTTGGCGCCCTGGGCAGGAGCTCTTTTTACCGAAATTTTAATTATAACTGAAAGCAAATCGCGCCAAATGACACTTATTGGCACCAATAGCCCACGTACCAAGCGGCTAAGTCGTCGGGTATATAGAACTGGAGGCGCCATTTTTAAATTTCCTTGGATAAGGCGATTTTGAAGTTTTCATTTTTCAAAGATAGCTGGTTTTAACTATGTTCCAATTGAGATAAAATTATGAAACTTGGTGGGTGTTTAGGTGTTGCCACAAGAAATTTTTTGATAATTTGTAGAACCTTCTCGGACCAATAGTTCGCGAGTTATAGCCATTTGAAGTTTGCCAAAGTTGGCTAAAATGGCAGTCTAAACACTTGCATTTTATTTTATCGAAAAAAAAACG